>CALNHX010002600.1:0-173767 GCA_940337035.1 Agriotes lineatus
TTCAAATATTTCCGCGAAAATTCAAAATTAAAAACGACACCTGTGAGAAGTGCGCGCGCAGAAAACCAAGATGGGCGACACCCCGGGAAGTTTAAATTCAAAAAAAAAAATTGAAAAAATCAGACAAATTTCCTATAGTAGGTAGGGACAATGGAAATCTCGTTAATCCATTCATGCGCACCTCCGCGTAATTCCAGAAGCAAATTAAAAATGGCCGCGCGTAATTTAATCGGAAGCTAATGCGTAATTTAATCAGTAGCACATATGTAAATTACATATCAAACTTCATATGTGATTAATTAGATCAAACCGCGGAATTAATTAGATCAAACCGCGGATTTAATTCGCGGATTTAATTAATCGTTTGATTGACAGCCTCGATTAATTTAATTAAACACTTAATCCTATTAGTGGTGGGTAGCATACTATTCTTTAATATTTGTGGAAAAAGTATCAAATAAAAGTCACTAATAATAACTATCATTTTGAGCATATGATTAAACTTTGAGTAGTTAGTAGCTTATTATTTCTTATTGCAGTATGTTTAGAAAGTTTTCACTGCAAATTGTCTTTTGTTTTGTTACATAGCAACCAGAGCACATTATTCATTTGTTTTTACAACTAACACAGTCAAGGCACACTAGATTAAAAAGTGTTTTATGAAATATTTTAAAATTTTGTGAAAATAAGGATATGAAACCATACATGAATGAAAATGGGAAAAAATAAGCTTTCCAATGATGCAAAATTTTGATATCCGTTCCATTTAAAAAATTTTAAGTTTGGGCTGTACCTCGAAAATTACTAATCAGAAAAATATTAACGTAGGCCTATTATGTAGAGCCTACAATTCCCTACAAGCTATTGTTTGAAAATTGAAATTATATGAAATAATAAAAAAGTTATGCATGGTTGAAGAAGTCGACCAGTTTCAGTTTTTCGATTATAACAAGTAGGCTAGGCGTTTTTTTTTTCGGAAAAACAGAAGCGTCAATAAATTTGCCTCATAAATGTGCACCTTTTTCCCCATTTGACCGAAGTTGTATCTCTTACCGTTTCCGAGATGCCAATGGTGGCACCTCGAAAATGACCCCACTCTATAAAATCTTGTGTATATTTTGAGCGCAAAATCAAATTGCCAATTTTGCTCTTATACAAATAGCTGTTAAAATCATAACTCTGTAACTTCCTTGTAATCTGGCAACGCTGAAACGCGTTCTTGGGAAAAATGCGACAGGAATCTGTAAATGCGTCTCCGACCGTAGCCGTGAACAAGTTCATCAGTACTAGCGGCGGCTGCTTGAGGGCCAGGCAAGAACTGAGGAGCTTTTAAATAATACGCTAATAACCCATAGGCTATCCTTCTTCCCCTATCTATATTCTTTGATTATACTAATACAATCCCCCATTGTACTTAATTGCAATCTTCAATCCTTGACATATTTTAAAAATCGATTTAATTCCCGTCGATACTCAAAAATTTGTTAAAACCAGTCAATTATGACAAATCCAATAAATAATCTAAGTGTGTCTGCAATGATATTTACGCTACTAACCATTTTTATAATAATTATCTTTATACTATGTATGTATTATAATAGAAATACAATGAAAATTACAGTTATTAGATTTTTAAATAAAGATTTTGAATCACATAACGTAAAACGTAAGTTTTATTTTTTTTTATCTTTGTACGTTCAACAAGGCATATTTAAAATTCCTTATTGAATATTTTTTTTGGGCGGACGAGTTACATTATACTAATGTCATCTTCTATTGTAATTAATTCAAATCCTGTATCCTTGACATGCACGCGCTTCCTGCATCGTGCATTCTTGGAAGACAGAGCTTATCTTGTAACGATTCGCCCAGTCGAAAAGCGTTTTTGTGAATTAAAATCAATTCTCGCGTTCCAGCCTAGCGATTTCTACGTTACAAGTTTGAATTTTTCGCACGCGCAGCCGGCTACGTCATCAAGAGATCCCTGCTCCACGTATTGCGCTGCTCCTCCACTTAAAATGCCCGAGGTGGTGGCTTGATGCACGAAGCACGAAGAGGAGCTATAAAAGCCGTTTCACGGGGCATTCAGGAGCAGACTTCATTCATACATTCTTTCATTCCCTCCCTTCATTCCCTTCCTGATCCTGTCCGACCGTTTAAAGAGAGAATTTTACCCGTCCTGTCATTAGTATTTTCCCGTAGCTACGATCGAACCCGAAGCCTCCAGTCTTGGAGACCGTGTTCCCAGCTAAGGTTTAATTGAACCCGTTCACCGAATAAACAGCTTTAAGAAACGATGCCCACGAATGGGAAACCGTTTCGCTGTTTAATTTAACACTTGTGAATATCCCGAACTAATAAATGTTGAAACATCTCCTGGAGGACGCTAGTAAATAATTATACCAAAATTTCCTGGAAGACGTATTCGAAACGAGGGTTAAACAACCAGGCGGTTTCATATGTCAATTTGGTATCACTAAATAAATCCAGCGTCTAACACAATATTTGCTCGGCCTAGAAGGCCCCTGTAAGATTGCATTTAATTTCTGTTTGACTACAGGTTTGTACTCACCGTTTCAAACATCTTCCTATCGTAACACCGGAGAGCGACAGCGCCGCAACGATCTTAACCTATCTTGGGCCGAAGACACGAAGCGGTCCCCCAGGTGGAAAACGTCGCCGATAACTTCTCCTCCGGCCGCAATTCGCACTGCCACTTCACAGTATCCCCGAGATTCACAACGCTAGCCCGGTGTCGTAAGGCGAAAAACGTAATATATTAGAAATAACCTAAACTTGCAGCTGCACGCGGTTTTCATCGTCGGACGTGACATTCGAGCGCGAAGGTTGGCTCCACTGCAAATCACTTTGGGCAAAACGTCTCCCTGGCCAGTGGCGTCCCGTCGATTCCTGCAGAAGGCGGCCATTCGGACCTTCCACACACAGATGCAAAACGGGTTGCCGGCGCGCAAGGAACTGGCAACTGGGTGCCCATCATAATTAATTAAATACATTGTAAAATACATTTTATTTGATTTCTTAAGAACAATACCTATGTTTGTAAATAGTGAACCTTATAATTAAACTGTCTAAAGTTATCCTAGTGTTTGCTTGCTAATATTCAAGTGTATATCTGGTTGAACCAAATTATCTCCGACTGAGAAAGATACCCGAAGGAAATTTATTAAGTTCATTAGCCCTAATTAGCAGAGGGCTAGTACCGTTTCAATCTTAGTAGATTAGAAATATTATAGAGGTTAGTAGTTTTGTATCTTAGCTTCAGTTCTATGCATAGCAGCAGGTATTTGACTTGCGTTAGATGTAAAGAATTGTCTAACTGTGCATTTGAGCTCCAACGTGTAACATTGCCGTTGTAAAATAAAAGTGTTTTTTTAAAAAGTTGTTTTGACGGCTTTTTAATTTAACTGAATCAGTCGTTGGGATTAGTGGAGGAAATTCTGGATAAACCACAAACATTGTGTCGACCAGCATTTTCCGTGAGGATCAGATACCTACCATCCAGCGGATCGTCGAACATCTCCAGGAACAACCATAGCCCGATCGTGAAAACAGCCCGTCGACCCAACTACTGCAACTCTTGGTTATTGGAACCACGTGATCATTAGGACCTTCTGATCATTAAGTTCACCCGTCCGTCGAGAACAACAAAAGCTAGCAGCATAGCAATCCATTCGACGCCAGACGTGCGGTCGTTTCTCAGCACAATGTAAGTGCCTTTGCACAATTTCAAATGAATTAATTTTTATGCTTCAAAGTAAAAGCAAATAATAATTTTTAACGAATGCAAGCACTGCAGTAATAATTTTCAAACGAAACGAATTAAAATAACAAGTTTAATTACACTAACAATTTTAATTATTTATATTATAAGCTCGAGCAAAGCGCGGTAAGCGAGCCCATTTGGTGTATACACTAGGTATAATTAATTTCCAAATATACTCATGCTTTGTGTGTAAGATCCTTACACCACACCTGAGTAGAAACCCATAGTATATAAACTGTTTACTGTCATAAACAAAAATATAAAACCGAATGAAAGTTACAATTTTGTCACGAGATCGATCGAGATCACCGTTAGGTCGAATGTCTAGTATTTTATTTTTAAATAATAGTAAGAACGACTCAAATAGGTTTGAGCAGGCCACATCAGTGTTTCCCCAACATTTTAGCATAAAATAATTAAATAAAATACCCACATATGACGGAAATCAAGCCACTTTATCAGATCTTTAGATACGCAGAGGTCCTTGCATGTAAATTTTGCACAGAAAATGTTAACGATTATGTCAATCAAGTTGTTTTATCCTCAATATGGAATAAATTGAAAAGCCAAGCTTTGGAAATAATCATAGGTTACCAATATGATCCTTGGACAGATTTAAAAACCTCATTAATTGAAAATTTTGGTGATCAAAGGTTAGAACTAAATTTTTTAATTGACTTGACTGAATTAAAACAAAACAGAAACACTCCGATAGAATGTTTCAATAAAGTTAGAACACATTTGGCAATTTACAATTCAAAAGTTTTATTGAGTAGAGAACCTCAAGCTATTATAAGCCATAAATTAAAAGCTAATAAAGATTTAGCACTGCAAACTTTTACGAGTGGACTAAGTACAAATTTAGGAAGCTTTGTAAGAAGTAGAAATCCAACTTCATTGGAACAAGCATTAAGTATTGTAAAAGAGGAACTATATTCGATATTCACAAACTCAAAATAATTTAAACAATCTAAAGTCAAATAAACCTAGCCACTTAGCCTTCAATATGTAGAAGCCAATGTCATACAACCAATTTAATTTCCCTGTGTCGAGACTACAAAATCAGAATGATTCTAATCAGTATTCAAATGTACGAGTAGGACGATTAAAACCAATATATTTAAATATCAAAACCCTTATAGAATAAGTTACAACCCGAATTATAGTGCTTTCGCACCGAAATCCAACTTTTAGCACACAAACAAAGCAAAACCCATGGATTTCAACACAATTAAAAGACCCGCTACTCAACAATTAAATAATGCAAATAAATTTAAAGCAAACTCACAAAATATTAATAGATAATTTAGTCATAACCGAAATATGCAAGTACATTATCACGACGATGATGATTACCAAGAAAATATTCCCGAAACTATTTCTGAAAACATTTTCCGAATTTGATGAAGACTTTATTATGAAAATGAACCCCAAGAACTAGATGCAAACTCCAAATTCATATTATGAATTGCCAGAACCAAACGACGCAGAAAATTTTTGTTAAGAGCCTCGGAAAGCACCGAACATTTAAATTAACCCTAAATCAAACCTTTCTTAACCCCGCTATTAGAGATAAATTATTAATTGATACAGGTAGTTCAAAAACAATCATTTCTCCAGAATTCGTACAGAAACACTTTCCAAATTGTATTTATAAATCCACCTTCAAGATAAGTACATCTTATGGAACCTCACAGCATAATCTTGTAGCAGACTTACCAATCCCCAATCGTTTTTATGAAGACTTTCAAATTTATCGGCACGAATAGACTATAAATTCATACATTCACACAGAACGAATTACAATACCATTTTGTTGCAACCGGTAAAAAACTAAGCAAGAAATTAAAAAACGAAATGAATGATTTTGTCCAAAAATTTATAGTACGTCCGCGTACAGAATTTTTCGTAACTTTAACAGCAGTAGGAAAGTATGGAACTAAATTAGCACCAAAATAAAAATTTATTGAAAGAGTTATTATGCCTTCAGCATTAGTGAAACTATATAACATTTGGTTTAAAACAAGTGTCATAACACCTCCAACGAAACAAGAAATTCATATTTACAATCTTTTATTTTTAGAAAACTATGAACCCTATAACAAAAATCAACCTAACAGACTTAACCATATTAATATAAATAAATCAACAGCTCCATACGTCATAAGTATTTTAAATAACAACTTAAGAAGAAAATTAAGACTAGACCATTTAAACGAAGAGATAACAGCTCTTTTCACTGACTTATGTTTTCAATACAGAGATATTTTTCACATGTATTCACTAAAACGTACCGTTATCCCGATGTTCATCGCAAAGAAGTCAAAAGACAAGTAAATAAAATGTTAAACGAATATACTATAGAACTATCAAAATCATCGTATAATTTTCCTATTTGGGCCGTTCCAAAAAAGTTAGACGTTTCATGAAAACAAAAATAGCGCATAGAAATTGGCTTAAGAAGATTAAACGAACAGACCATCAAAGATAAATATCCATTACCCCATATTGAAACCGTTTTACATAATCTTGACAGAGCCAAATATTTCACAACTTTGGATCTTGCCTCTGGTTCCCACCAGATTGAAATTGAAAAAAATTATCACGAGAAAACAACTTTTTCGACCGACGAAGGGCAGTGCCAGTTCAAAAGAATGCCTATGGGTTTGTTTAACAGCTCATCCAGCTTTGAAAAAATGATAAACGCAGCTTTAATTGGATTCACTCCAACACCATGTTTAGTATACTTAAACATTATAATTTTTGGAAATTCTCTTCAAGAACACATGCAACGTTTAAAAAATGTAATTCAAAAATGTAACGCCGCTAATATCAAAATTTATCTAGACAAATCAGAATTCTTACATAAATCAGTAAAATATTTAGGTCATATAATAACTTCAGAAGGAATAAAACCTGATCCTACTAAAATTTCAGCAATTAAAAATTTCCCAGCCCCAAAAACCAGATGTAATGAAGGAAGGCGAAGGACGACCCTTACCTATTGGCGAAAGTTGTACTGGGTGTTTTGCCAGCTGGTAAATATCGGCCTAGGTTGGCTAACTCGTCGTGAGGGTCGGGGTTCCAGCAAAGTTGAAAGAGGAACTAACGGAATGAGCGCCAGGTCTTCGACGCAGACAAATCTTTGGGTAAGACCTCCCCAAGGTTAAGATATACCAAACCAACTAAATTTTTAACAGAACAAACTAGTAACGAGATTTATTAACTACTCGGTTGTATAGTGCCTACCATAAAAAATACATAGAAACACACACCAAAAATATATAAACAATCCAATAAATATCATAACTATATCACAGGTTTGACATATTAAAAAAAGTAGTGCTGCGTAAACAATGAAATTAGCCAAAGGGGCGTTAGATGCTAAATAACTACCTAGTTGTACCTCCGAATTATAAATCAAATAAATAAACTCAAAAGCATAACTGATTTTTATTACAGTCGCGGTTTCCGCGAAGCGGAGATCTACACATTACGTGGCATGTCTAAATAAGCCTGCAAACAAAAATATAGCCCTAAATATTAAAGTGGATTCTGTGAAGCAGAGTACAGTCTAAGACGGGACCTGGGTGCATACAGCGCAAGTGTAAGGAGATGTCAACGTTCAACCACCAGGGTTGGCTTACTGAGCCAATTTTATGACGTTCAAAATTTAGACGGGCGGTACATTGCAGTTTATGAGGCTTCACACGGGGTGCTATGATCTATAAGAAATTCATAATTCGTTCTGTAATGTTTCAAGCAATCTGATCTTAAAAGAGAATTTAGAAACCGGCGACTAAATTAATCACAGCTAGCTATATCCAAGCTGACGAAGCTAGGAACCCAGGGCAGCCACCTCCTACTACCGAATCTGGGATGGAATAGGATAAGGAAAGTTTTCCAAACGCAGTCCACAATCTCTGGTTATCAAGAGTACCAAAATTTGAAAAGGAAGAAACACTATAGGAATGCAAGCGGGTGGGCCAAGCTGATAGGAATATAGCTGTAAATTGCTGAATTTGTCAAAAATGTAAATAGGCTTGCCTAACCATTCAGGGAAAAAATGTACTCTTAAAAGTAGATACTAATTTGCTATTTCGAATTTTGCATGCAAAACTACAAACTGAGCGTAATAATGAACAGAGATAAAATCAATCTTAGGACTATTTGTATACTACAGAAAATTTGTCAAAGACTTTGCTAAAAATAACTACATCTTTAACTGTATGCCTAAAAAAAGAAAACAAAGTTGTACACACCCCTGAATTTTTAAAAAACTTCCAATACTGTAGACGAATTTTAATGAATGAACCTGTACTTCAATACACCGACTTTACAGAATGTTACGTGCAGAATGCGCCGCCTGCCATAATTTCGAATTTGAACGCTATTTTCCCGCGCGTTGCGCATTGGTGTCTGGCCGTGTCTTCTGGCGATAGCTTTTATCTGGAAAAACTATTGGCAGGCCGGGGCTCGTTGCGTTCTTCTTCGCCAGCTTTCGAACCGAGCAGTTCACTAATAGTGCTATTCACTAGTTCGGGGATGCTTATTTAGCGCTATTTGGTTGGTTTGGATATGTGGAGTTAGGAATGCCCTCACGTTTCGTGGATTGAAGCCCTCCGAACATATTTAAGGACGTTGGTTTCCTTCGCTACAGCGGATATATCGGTGTTAGCATACTCGAGCTGTTCTTTTCTGCGCCCAAAAACCACCTGGGGTGAGTAACTATTTCGCGCTAGAAAACCTGTAAGTGCGTGTTCTATTAGAACCTTTGTTTTCCCTCTTACAGCAAGTCGTACTAGGCAACATTTCGTCATCGAGCCGTACTTGGCGCAAATTGCGTTTTCGCTCTGAAGTTGCTGGACCTTTTGGGCCACGTGCAGCAAAGTTAGCGAGGCGATCTGTCGAGCCTCCACTGACCCGCTTCTCCTTGTCGCCGGCGCACAGTTAGGGCACAAGAAGGTACCGTATTGTGGGGATAATTAGCCCCGAGGTTTGGCCTTTCGACCCGTGGGAGCGGCGCTGTTATTGCCGGCCAAATTGGCCACCGTCGACCGCGAAACGTTCTCTGCCGACGTCGAAGTACGATTGCAGCGACGTCCAGAAACAGAGCTGGCGTGGGTTGCCCATTTTAATATGATGTAACCCCAATGTTCTGTCAAAACTGTAAGTACATTTAGTGCATGTGATATTTAATTAGGGCGGTCCTCATCTTTTATTTTATGCTAGTTATAAGTTAGTCAATGTAAAAGATATATATTGTATATATGCATGAAATTAAACGATTTTAAATTATCTTTATATGAGTTGTGTTAGCTACGGTTCGTTTGCTTTTATTGAAGCTCTCTTTCAGGAAGTATTGTGTGCTAGGTATAGAGTTTACAATTTCTCCATAGTTCACCGGAGTGCAATTGTCGTATCTTCAAAAATTGTTGGCGCTCTGGGCTTTTTTTTATATCTAATTAAAACTCTACCGATATTATTCTTGCTGTCATTTATCCCGCGGCCCTACTACCGATTGAGCCAGCGGCCGGCAAATTGCACCCAAGTGTACCTATTGTGTTGTTTGATGCTGCTTTGAAAGATTGCCCAGAATCTTAGATCTAAAGGCCTAACAAGAACCTTTCGAGTTAACAACCGATGCATCTAAACATGCAATAAGCGCGGTATGATCTCAAAATGGAAAACCCATTTGTTATGCTCCAGAACCCTTAATAACGTAGAACAAAAAAATACTACAACGAAACATTTTCGTCCATATTTATATGGAGTAAAATTTACCTTGTACACCGATCATAGACCACTTGTATGGCTTAAAAATTTAAAGGAACCAAATTCAAAATTAACCCGTTGGGCACTTAAATTAGAGGAATATGATTTCAACATAAATTATTTGCCAGGCAAATTAAATAAAGTGCTAACGTTTTATTTCGAGTACAAATTCACCCTATGACTACAAAAACACCCGATAGACTTCATACACCAATGCTAATAACGATACTGAAAGTTTAATTGCAAGTAGAGCAAGCACCCTTGATATTCAAGACTCTTTCATAGTACCGACCATTGAACCACAAAAACCAGAAAAACCTCAAGTAAAAATTATATCTGACATACAAATGAGACCATCAAATATTAGTAATTTTAATGACGACAATAACTCTTATGCTGAAACATTCATCGGACTTTTTACAATATCGCAAATTCCCGAACATGATACTTCTGATTTAATGCCACATAATGGATCTTCGAACATCAAAAGACACGCTAACGAATTACTGCCTTTTTCAGGCTTACTACCCTCATCGCCTGTATCCTGATTATTCAATCACCTGTTATACATGACGATATAACTGTAAATAGAAATATAATTCAGGACTATATCCCTTAAATGTAGGTAATGTAGTTCTTAAACAAAGCGAATGGAAACTCATTAGAAACGTAGATTATAGCCCTATTATTATTAACTATGACGCACTTAGAAATAATTTACTGAAAATTATACCGTTACTTGAAAATATGAAAATAACGTTATTGAATATACAAAATTTTAAATAATATATGGTATTATCAACCATGCTAATTTACTTATAATCAGTGCTTTTTTTGTAAAAAATAAGGTGCCGGTACTCTGCGTTTTCAGTTCACTAGTCTCGAGAATAATTTTTATTAATGGCGTCTTTTAAAGCCATTCTTGTAAATTTTGTAAAGACAAAATTTAAAAAAATACATAAAGTAATAATTTTAATGTAGTGTCATATATTGAAATTTTTATACAATACAAATATTAAATATTCATAAGATAATATTTACAAAATATTCCAAATTTTTGTCACACTCTCATCCTCAGAAATATCTCGATTTCTTATTTTGCTGTTCATATCAACTGCTGAATGGCGTTTTCGAAGTAGCCAAGAGTCAACGTATTTCGCCGGGTCAAAACGTATCAATGGTGGCCCCACAATTTTGACAAACAGCAATGAAGATACTGTCTTTGTCAGTAAAGAAGCCCTGTTGGGGGTCATAATTAAATTCATCTGGGAAAATCCACGTTCACATTCACTGGACGAAATTGGTATAGTGTTCAACGCATTCACTAATTTATTTAATTTTTCGGGAATTATCTTATCAACGAGATATTCGCGAAATCCACGCACTGCATCTCTTTCGTCAATTTGGAAGGTTGTTGCTAAATCTCGTATTTGGTCTTCGCCATATGTTAACTGGGAATTCACGTCTTCAGGCCAATGATTTTTATCAAATACTCTTGTTGCTGCCGCTAAATTTATCCTAGTAGGATCAAGCAATCTAGATCTCATCGATTCTTCTAAAGTTTCATAGAAAGTATTTGTATTAATTGGAGGATTATTCTTCTTTTCCTTGCTACAAAGTGGAACATTTTGAAACTGTCCTTTTTCCACAGCTTCAAGAGCATATTTGTAAAACGGTCCTGGATTCGTTTTCCTTTCGTGAAAAAGTTGTATAATTGCTTTGATCTTGTTACTTGCCCTATACAGATCTATATTCCGTTCTTGTAAATCCAAACTTAAATCAGATAACTCTTGAAGGGAATCGCACATTAAACCTAAGTCTAATATAAAGTTTTTGGATGTAATTATACTTTGCAAACCCTCATATTTACATCTATCTGTTTTATCACGCGTTGAATCATTTTTGGCTTCTTCAAAATGATTTGTGAGAGCTTGGTAATTATTCCAAACAGCCGAAACAGACCGAAAACTCGATGCTACCCATCGTGTACTTAATATTCGTCCAATTTTTAATAGTTCAATGTCGAGTAAATTTGCACACAATTTTAATTCTCTTGCATTTTTCGGTGATGCATTATAAAGGACGTACAGTTTATCAATAAACGATTTAAACCGATTAACACCCGACACATATTTTACAGCATCACCCACTGACAATTCTAACCTATGATTAGCACAGTGCCACACAATTAAAGATGGAAATTTATTTTTCAATAGTTGGGTTACCCCGTTTTTACTGCCCATCATAACAGCCGCGCCATCACAAGCAATAGATATTAAATTACTTTTTAGGTAAGTTTCTGTCAACCCATGCGAAAAAAGGCATTCTAATAAACAGTCAAAAATTCCTCTTGCTGTAACACTGTCCAGTTCAATTAAATCTAGAAATAAATTTACAGGGGAAATCATTCCAGTGTCTGAAATAAAAATTCGAACATACACAATTAAAGTTGACTTCTTACTTAATGTAGTTGATTCGTCAATTATCAATGCAAATTTACTGCCTGACATCGTAATTTGTTTTACCAAATTTTTCCTCATTTCTTCACTTATGTGATTAATTATGTTAATGCACGCATTAGTCGAATGAAGAATGCGACCCATATCCGTGCCATTTAGTTCTTGCAAGTTAATTTCAGATTCAAAGTTATGAAAAGATTGATTTTCCTTAGCAACCTTATATGCGGTGCGAAAAATTTTTGCCGTAATCAGTTTTTCCCGAGACAGACTCTTCAAACATACGTTCTCCAGGGATTCTTTTTCGGCTTGTGCGATCAATTTTAGCGAGGCTTTATGTGCTGCAGTGTCTTTGTGATCAAAAATTTTTTTTCTTAAAGACGTTAAATGATGTTGTCTAGTTTCCCCAAAGTATAAAACTTCAACATTTGCCCATTCCTTCGAAATCTTCATTCCCATTTTCTTTTCTACTCCAAGAGTTCCAATTTTTTTGCAGGGTTTACAGCCAAGTTTACCATTTTCGTAATCTAGCCAATCGTATTTCTTGCAAAAATCATTTTTCTGATCAATGGTCCAACAACTGGGCCAATCATTTTTAGTTTCTTTATTTAAACTAGACGTTGACACTTCCGGCAGTTCATGGGGAATCACAGAGTCACTATTTGCTGCAGTTGTACTTCCATTGGATTCCTCAACGGCCTTTAATTTTTTATTTGTTACTGGAGAAAAAAAACTTGTAATCCCTTTCATCTTATATAATTACAACAGTTTTTGTTCACAATAAATCACTCACAACTCGCGTAACCACTAAACAAACGTGAAGAAACTATATGCAAAATTTTTACTGAACGAATCCACAAGGGGGAAGTGCACGTAAAGCTGTATAATCCAACTGAGAGTAAGTAAGGGCTAAGGCTAAGTATTTACAACTTTATCAGTAGGTCAGTAAACACAAAACTACAGGTTTTGAATTACAGCTTAAATAGTAATTGCCAATTTCCGGGCGAAAATGCAGCCTAGCGTAACGCGTAAGTAAACAGAGACATAACTGATAACAACATGCATTTCAGCATTCTTAAAAGTTAAAACCTTTCTGTGAATATTGGCTTGTAGGTATCCGATTCTAGGAATTTCATAATGGCAAAAACCGTAATTTCTTTTACTTTCGTATTTTAACTGTCGTTATCACGTAAATCAGACTATAAGTATTATTTCCATAACAAAAAATTTAATTGTAATGGCATTACCAATAAAAAAGGTTCCGGTACGCCGTACCGTTGCGTACCGTCACAAAAAAAGCACTGCTTATAATACTAAAACAATACATAGAAAAAAACCGATAAACTTCTGAATCAATTGAAAAGTTTTTCAGATTGAAAATAGAATTACATGTATCTTTTGAAATACCCCTTACTTCCAAAACTAACAATTATCAAATGATACAATTAATACCATTTCCAATTTATATTAAAGACTAGCTGACCCGGCAAACGTTGTTTTGGATTATGACATGATGGGGAAAACCCTCTTCACACCATTAAGCACAGAATCATAGAAGTATGACTGCAAATAGAAAGTCGTACAGTGTATAGAAAAACACACATTCGATATTTTCCAATTTTCCTGCTTCGGATTTTTTCCAATTTTCTTTTTTGCTGAACCACTTCGGGAGTAAGACGAACACAAAAAAAATCATCCAAATCGGTGAAGTCGTTCTCGAGTTTTTACGTCACTAACACACTAACACACGGCGATTGATTTTTATATATACAGATTATCACTTCCGTATGATCATTTCTACCTATAATACCTTATTATTCAATGTTAAAAATAATATTCCTGTCGAAATAAGTAATTGCAAACTTTTAACCTTAGATACCTATTTCTGTGATCAAAATAATTACTTGGAAATCCCTAATGACAAATTATGCAAAACACAACTACTTTCATTTAACAATAATAAAACATGTACCCCATATTTGTTCAATTTAAATATAATAAACAAAATTTTAGAAATGCAATATGTGTCTCTAACCTTTTGCACTTAAGTTTAGACTGTGTTGTTTTCAAGAAATCAGGAACATATGTTATTTACTGCTAAAAGCACCTCGCACAAAATTGTTAAGTTAAAAATTTCAAATATTGACCTTTTAATAATTCCCGAATCAAATCACATAAACGTCTCAAAAATCGACTTAATTTCCGTCGATACTCAAAAATTGGTTGAAGACAAAATTAAACTTAATAAATTAAAAAAAAAACCAGTAAATCATGACAAATCCAATAAATAATCTAAGTACGTCTGCAATGATATTTACTCTACTAACCATTCTTATAATAATTATCTTTATGCTAATTAAGTTTATTAGATTTTTAAATAAAGATTTTCAATCACATAACGTAAATGCATAAGTTTAATTTTCTTTATCTTTGTATGTTCAACAAGGCATATTTAAAATTCCTTATTGAATATTTTTTTGGCCGGACGAGTTGCAGTTTACTTCTACGCGCTTCCTGCCTCGTGCATTCTTGGAAGATAGAGCTTATCTTAGTAGATTAGAAATATTATATAGGTTAGTAGTTTTGTACCTTAGCTTCAGTTTTATGCATTGCAGCAATTACTTGACTTGCGTTAGATGTAAGCAATTGTCTAACTCTATATTCGATCTCCAACGTGTAACATTGCCGTTGTAAAATAAAAGTGTTTTTTAAAAAGTCGATTCGACGACCTTTTAATTTAATTACGGTAGACTGAGTTTCATAACATGTCAAGTGCAAGAACACTTTTAGCACTAGTTTGAAGACAATATTTTTTTATAGCCTTAAATTACTGGTATTAATTCATACATGTCGATTGAACAAAGGCTACATTTTTAACAGTTATAACAATTTATGTCATAAAAAATGGCAGTGGTTAAGCAGTCGGCACCTGTGCTATTTCTGAAGCCGGTAGTTGTCAAAGTTAGTTGTCATAAGTAATTATTTATAATATATTATATACCGGGTGTCCATTCTCAAAGTCGAACATAGGCAATTAACATTAGTGAATTCACTCGTTCTACATTAAAGTAATTCATTTTTTGGTAGATAATTTTAAAAGACGTTGACAGAAAATACCTGACTTACGCCAACTAATTACCGATTTTTTTGACAAATGCTGTCGAACTTCAAAAGCAAGGCATGGAGTATTTAAAATTTTTTTTTTTTTATTTTAATTAGCGTGCTTCAACTGCTAAGGTTATTAGCACGATTACAGTTATTGCTACATAAGTTATAATACGTGTAGTAATTTAATTGTACTTAAAAATGTTAATATTTGTTGTGGATTATGTAGAGCTTCATCTGTATTTGGTGGAATCCCGTTCGTTTTCCTTTCTTCTTCATAATTTTTGCATTCTGTAAGAATATGAAATATGCTCAAAGGAACATTACAGGTGTCACATTTAAGTTGATCGGTATTTTGGAGTAAGTGAGAATGTGTAAGGCGGGTATGTCCAATTGTAATTCTAGTTAAAATAATCTGCTGCCTTCCACTAGTCGTGTTTTCCCATGGCATCTTGTTGGGCCATCCAATCGGTGTTATGCAGCGTTCTCTCTTCCACTCCTCATTTAAAAATTCTCAAGTTTTAAATTAGTATTTTAAAATAAAAATCGCATCTTGAATATTATTATTGGTATCATTTGATGCGTAATAATTTTATCTTTCCATTGATACCATTACCTTCCCTGTAAGTTGAATTGGCGAGCAGGAATCTGCAAAAACGTTCAATACAATGTTAATCGCCTATGTTCGACTTTGAGAACGGACACCCGGTATAATGTCATAATAAAGAGATGGCCTTGACGCGCAGGTAAATGTTTGTGGAACCAGTACTGTCAAAGTCAGTTATCAAAGGTAATTTTTAATACTACACATCTGACTTTATTCATTACATAATGCTTTAATTATTTAAAAAACACTTTACCTCTACCGCAAGAAGCAACTAGAATAACTTTACAATCTCACTTCCAGTTCGAAATTGCAGTTTTATAACCTCACTTCACTTTATAACACATGTGCTAAAAGTAAACAGCTCTCCACCTCTCCTTTCAGTTACTCACTCCCAGCTGTTTGAGGTCTTTGGTTACCGCATCCAGCTATTTTATTTTGGGACGACCTCTTCTTCTTCGTGTGGCTTCACCCCCTTCTAGTGCTAGTCTTGCCGTTCTCCTGTTACTTAGGCGGGTGACGTGCCCCAACCACCGTACTCGTTTCATCTTCACCACTTTTACGAAACTAGCTTGCCCGTACATGTCCATTACCTCGTTGTTTGTTTTCCTGCACTACAACCTCTCTACCTTCTTCCCTCCAAAAATCCTTCGTAAAACCTTCCGCTTCCAGATCTCCAGTCTTTTTTCAGTTTCTTGGGTCATTGTCCACATCTCGTCCATATAGAACTGTAGGTTGTATGACCGTCTTGTATAACCTAACCTTTGCAGCTCTAGATACACTTTTTGGGTTTAGGATCCTTCTTTTATCTATTTTTTCCTTTTCTTCATTTTCATGTGTCAGTGTAGCGCCCAAATAATTGAAATTGCTCACTATTTCAAATTTATACTCATTGTCTCAATTGTCATTCAGGGCTAATTCTCTCTCGGCTAAGTCCTGGTTCGAAGCCGGACAACTCGGCGCCGCCATCTCGGCGCCGCCACTTCGGCGCCGCCATCTCGGCGCGGGGCCAGCTCGGCGCCGGGACAACTCGGCGCGGAGCCATCTCGGCGCCAGCCAACTCGGCGCGAGGCCATCTCGCCGCCGAATTCAAATTTGCAAACTACATTGTGCACTACATAAGAAAATTAATATCAAAAAATAATAAATAAAGTGATCGCCAAAAAGCTGTCATCAAATGAAAAAAAAAATATTGAGAATTTCTTGGAAAATCAAACACTGACGACCAGAGGTGGTTGCAAAGTGATTACAAATGACCCAAACAAAAGTTGTCACATGACTTCCGTTATCAGTAAAATTTTTGTTTTTTTTTTAAATAATTACTGGCCTTGAGATTGCTGTCAGCTAAAACTACCACACAATAAAAAATATTGAAATCTTGATTAAATTCCGAAAAATAGCACTTTTTGGATTTACACAATTTTGAAAAACGCCATTTTCTAAGTAAAGTGCTTTTTATATGACAAATATTTCTTTAATGTTTATTTTCCAAATCAAAGAATTTTATTTTTAACAATTTTTTTTATTATGAAATAAAAAACTTTTAGAAAAATGTTTGTTTTTCCATAGCCGTCTTTGTTAAAAGTAAAATTCTTTGATATGGGACCTAAACATAAAAGATAATGTGAGAGATCAAAGTTGGCAGAGGATTTTGAAATTTGGTATAGGAACCTAGATGTTGATTCTAAACAACTTCTCTTATTAACTTTTTGTCGTATTTGCTATATAAAAGACGCGCTACTCTACAGTAATTATTATTTACCTAGCAAGTTCGTAATTTTCCTGAATGAACACTTTGTTTGCGGCACGACCGAAGGGAGTGCTGCATGTAGTGCGAATTCGGGAAAATTTTTCCCGAAGGAGTTAGGTACAATGTTTTTTGTAACGAATAACTGAAAATATTTAAAAAAATTAAAAAATTATTATTTAGTGTTTTACTAATTTACTGAGTTGACAGCACAAATCACTAAACTTTTATACCTATCCTACGCAACTGTTAGTTTTTGTTGACGTTTACAGCGCCTCTGGTGTTTGCAGGCGCAATTAAACCAACGAGGGACAATCCTCTATATAATAAAGGAGAACGATCCAGACGTGTGTGTCCAGAGTGCCCCCTTAGAGGGGGGCAGAACCCCGAGGGCCCCTTTAAAGATGGGCGGAGCCCCGAGGGCCGCCTTGGAGAGGGGCGAAGCCCAAGGGCCCCCTTGGAGAGGGGCGGAGCCCCGAGGGCCCCCTTGGAGAGGAGCGGGGCCCTGAAGGACTCCTTGGAGAGGGGCGGAGCCCCAACGGCCTCTCTTAAAAATGGGCGAGGCCCGAAGGTCCCCTTAGAGATGGGCGGAGCTCCGAGGGCGGATTTGGAGAGGGGCGAAGCCCATAGGGCCCCCTTGAAGAGGGGCGGATCCCCGAGGGCTCCCTTGGAGAAGAGCGGAGCCCTGAAGGACCCCTTGGAGAGGGGCGGAGCCCCGAGGGCCCGCTTGAAAATGAGCGAAGCCCTGAGGGCCCCTTGGAGAGGGGCGGAGCCCCGAGGGCCGCTTGGAAAGGGGCGAAGCCCCAAGGGCCCCTTTGGAGATGGGCCAACGTAATATGCCTAAAAATGGTGGTAAATTGAATAGAATAGACGGCGCAATAGCGCGCGCAGCCCCGTTTATTATAAAAATTTACAAAAACCGCAATTCCCCTAGTTTTTGTTGAAAAGTACAAAACACCTCAGTGCGGGAAAAGTAACTTTCGGCGTATTGGAAATGACCGGGCAATGTGAATTTTGAAGTCATGAGTACAAAAAATAGTTTTTTTTTAAACTTTCAAGGCATATTTGATTTTTCAAAACTGAAATTCTGTTAAAAATTCGCCTTTAACCAAGCAGGGCTGAACCCCAAAAAATGAAAATTTAAATCGAGAATTTTTTACCTTTTATAAGAGTCGTTTCACCTATCCGGGGACACATTGTATATACAAGGTGATTTTTAAGTTGATTCTTTCCTTTTGCCAGGATATAAAGCTAAAAAAAGTAAGCCATTTACCACTTTTGCGAAATATTAAAACTAACGGAGGTACAAGGTGTTAAAGTTTCAAAGTATGAACTAAAATTACTTAACGAAAATTAAACTAAACTTAATCTAACTTAAATGATCAAAACTATCAGCATTCGCTTTGTTCAAACTATTTTTGAACATGGTTTTAAGTGAATAATTTAATATAAATTGTAATCCAGGAAACACGCAATTGGTTCACTAAAGGCAGAACTTGCGCCAGATAAAAGTATGTCAGCTTTCGGTGTCATGATAACAAATTACAATAGCAACGCCTGCAATCAAGCGACAGTTCTTGTTGACAAACAGACGTTGAATTTTTACATGTATAGTATACCGTATGTCAGAAACACGACGCAGCAATTCTGCATGTTAGTGTGTCAATCAAGCATTCAGAATTGCGCTAGTAAAAATGGGTATGATTGTATTTTTAATATTAGGCCGTAAAAACATGGCATACATTTTTTGTATAAATACTCTGTAATAGGACTAAGATTTTAATATACCTTTAACTACGAATGTGTATATTCATTGATGGGGTTGAACACAGGCTAAAAATTGTTCATAACGGGGTAGCCAATCCTAGCTACTCTCCCTTATCTCTTAACAACAAATAATCTCCAACTCCTGTCGAATAAAACTAAACTGGTTTTACAACAAAACATAAAAGGTGTTAAGTTCCAATTAATTTTGGGATACATCTTTTTAACACGCTTCTACACACACATTCCGTGTATAAGAGCGATGCGGCAGCGGCATTTTGACGACACTCCCAGTAAATAATAAGCATATTCACTCATTCATTATTTTCATAAACATGGGCCATTATTGCAGCAATAACATTAAGAAAATTACAATGGAAAACTACGTGACAGATCATTGCTTGACAACAGAGATAAACAAAAATAAAATTGTCCAGCCGCCTTTGCGCCAAAGTTTAGTTTTTAATTTGAAACTTTAACACCATGTACCTCTGTTAGTTTTGATATTTCGGAAAAGTGGTAAATAAAAAAATACTTATTGTTTTAGCTTTATTTCCTGGTAAACCGAAAGAATCAACTTAAAAATCACCCTGTATATAAATATATATATAAAAAAATATTGGTACATTTCACTTTATACAGGATGACAGCTGGTCCGAAAACCTATTTAGCCCGTATTAGATATATTGACTGATTTTTACTTAGTTGAAAGTGGCGTTTTTCGAAGTTTTTCGGAAATTAAGCAAGATTTCCATACGATTTTTATTACGTGTTAGTTTTTGCTAACTCAACAATGTCAAGGCCAAAAAACAACTTTATTTCGTAAATATTGTTTCTATCTTGGGTAGTAAATTCATTTTTTGTAATTATTTTAAAAAAATGTTGAATTTAACTGATAACGGAAGTCACGTGACAACTTTTGTTTGGCCCATTTGTAATCACTTTGCAATTACCTCTGGTCGTTAGTGTTTGATTTTCCGAGAAATTCTAAATATTTTTTTTTCATTTGATGCCAGCTTTTTGGCGATCACTTTATTTATTATTTGTTTATAATAATTTTCTTACGTAGTGCACACTGTAGTTTGAGAATTTAAATTCGGCGCCGAGATGGTCTCGCTCCGAGTTGGCTGGCGCCGAGATGGCTCTGCGCCGAGTTGTCCCGGCGCCGAGCTGGCCCCGCGCCGAGATGGCGGCGCCGAAGGGGCGGCGCCGAGATGGCGGCGCCGAGTTGATTCCATGGGTATGAATATTGCTTTCTCTTAATACCTTTTCCAATACTAGATTAAAGAGACCGTTTGACATTGGATCACCTTGTCGTAAACATCAATTTACATTGAAACCCTTAGATATCTTCCCGTTTATCACTACCTTACAATTTGTTTTATTTAAAGTCATTTTTGTTAGCCGGATTAATTTATCCGGTATTCGAAAGTGCTTCATTGCACTGTAAAGTCCTTTTTTTCTTACCGTGTCTATTCACTTTTAAAGTCAATAGATAACACGCACAATTTTAACTTTTGTGTATAGGAGTTCCTAAGAATTTGTTTCATTATGAATATTTGATCGCTTACAGCCCTTCCTACCCGAAACCTACCTTGATACTCTCCTATCACCCTCTCAGTTTCTTCTACAATTTTATTGTGCAGTATTATCGCTACTATTTTATACACTACATCTGACAGTGAAATCCCCCGCTAGTGTTTTACACTTTCTTATTTCCCCCTTCTTATGTACTGGGTAGACAATGGCTTCATTCCACTTAGTTGGCATTGTTTCGTTTCTTTCACACTTCCGCTAGTATTTCGTATTGTCTTTTTTGTAGAGCCTCCCCTCCTCCCTTAATGATTTCTGCTGCAACTCCGCTTTCTCCAGGGATTTTATTATTTTTCATCTACATCAGTATTGTTTCTATTTCTTGATAGCTGGAGACTTCTAATTCTTCACCACATCTCGTGTAATGCTTTTCTGGTTCTGGGATTTCCTTCTTCATTTAAAAACCCTTGGAAATATTTCACCCATCTTTCCAGTTTCCCATCGATTCGTCCTATCAGATCTCCTTTTTTTTCGTAGTACGTTTGTCTCTTGTGGTAGCCTTGTTTCTCTTTCTTTGTTTCTTGATAGAAGTTCCTTATTTCTTTATTGCTAAAGTGTTCTTTTATTTTTTTCAGCTTTTCTTCCATACTCTGTCTTTTTTTACTTCTACGTATGGTTTTCACTCCTCCTCGTTCCTCTTGATATCTTTCTTTTGTCTCTGCTGTTTTTGTGTTTTCCATTTCTAGCCTTTCTTTCATTCTTCTTCTTATTGCCTTCTTACACTCTTAATCAAAACATTTTTTGCCTTTTGTCTTGCTTTCTTCTACCTGTAGTATTTGTTTAGCTTCCTCTTGGATTACTTCTTGTACTTCTTACTTTTCCTGCGCATTTGCATCTCCCAGCACAATTTTTGTATCGTGCCTAGCTATTTCCTCTACTGTTTTCCTGGTTCCTCATAAAACTTGCTTTTAGTTTCCTCGTGTTTAACTTCAAATGGTGGGTGGAAATTGACTAACGTGATTTTTCTGTATTGCCCTCGTAAACGTAATCTACAGATTCTATATGACATCGGATTGAATTTTATTACTCCGTGTTTTATTTTCTTATTAACTTGGAAACTTGCCCCAAACATTCTGTTACTTGTCCCGCTATTAAAGTAAACAACATTCTTTAGGTCATTTCTTGTATTTCTTTTTTGTTTGGTTTCTTGGAGTTGTTAGCACATCTATATTGAAGTACTGGGCGATCTTCCAAAGAAACAAAATTAGTACACTAAGGTGCAGAAGCCGCCCGCCAGCTCAGCGATTTGAGGCGTGTAGTTCTTATGAATAAAACGGTAGAACAATAATTAAACAAAAGTTCAGAGCGCCAACAAATTTTGAAATTACGGCGAATGCACCCCGGTGATCTAACGAGAATTTGTAAACTTGTTACGTGTAATTTTACATTTAGATACAGTTAAGGATTGTTTGGATAATTTCTTAGCTTAAATGCATTCACATAGTTAGATTCACCTGCATACGTTAGGTGTAGCTTTGGTTGCATACTCATTTTTGCAATTTTTGGGACTTTTGAAAAATCCTTGTTTAGGGAATTTTGAGTAACAATTTTGAAAATTGTTTTGATAGTACGATTTCCGGCGACCATTTTTAAGTTTTCCTTTTTGGAGCTGCATGTGATCTTTGGAAATTTTCACTTAAGTGGATTATATAGTTTCCAATTTTCTTTGAGGAATCTGCCATCCAGAAATAGGAAATGAGTGTTATATTGCTAAAATGAATCCGATTGTATTGGGATAAATATATATTTCTGCAATTTATTACTCGAGGCCGCATTACAACTCTGGTATGTTGATTTATGGTTGCCGTAGAACATTTTTCGATAACGTCTCGTATTTAGGCCTCCTCGTCCTAGTTTACTGTATCGTTCTCCGATTTTTCGGGATCCATTATGCCTGTGGCATTGGTGTTGCTTGGCTAAGGCACCTGGAGCAACAATTCCGTTCCAATCCGAGCCCCTCAGCACATGTGATAGTTCGCATGCAAGGCTTCTCCCCATGGTGACTGCACTCGACTGCGTTTCTCACCTGCAAAGTTAGATGAAGCCCTGACTCTTTGGAGGTTATTCAAGCTGGTGGACATCTTAATAGCTATCCCCCATAGCTGTTGATGTAGCGATCCTTCTGTGCACGATCCAGGTATCTGCAACACCTAGTGTTATCTACCTTTTGGTGTTTATTGAACTAAAAATATCGTTCGTTATGGCACTATGATCTTTACTTTATGTATTGTACTTACCTAGGTATATGCTAGCGAAATTCATGTCGTTTTACATGCGAAATATTGTATAGCTTCGTTGTACATCACGTGCAATTACTTTGGTGTAATAGGATAATGTCATTTTATGCATTTAATATCTTTACGTTTGGTAGTACTGCTTTGGTCGCATTCGAGTGTCAGATACTTGTCAATGTTCAAAATTTAAACCATTATTGGCGAGGGTCTCCGGGAGCATCAATTTAACATTTAACATAATATGAGCACCGTAAATACACCATGTTATGTGTATTAACACTCCCCTAGGCGAAATGGTACCAATTCGAAGAGGTTCGCGATTAGATAGAGTATTTACCTAATTAATCAAGCGATATAGAACTTACTATTCTCCCGCATTCCGGTATCGCTGTTTTTAATTATATTTAAGTCACTATCGTAGTTGATACACGGGTACTCGAACGAATTGCGATTATCGTAGTCACATTTTAGACTTTATTAATATAAAATCTTGTACATTACATACCACTAAAATTACATTTACAAACTATTCCATTTACATACTATTATTACAGAATTGTGTTGCCTTTTTCCAAGTATGACACAGAATTTCGAAGGTGTACAAACTGAAATAAATAACTAGGTTATTTCGAGTCTTGGTGTTTTGCTGACTTTTATTATTTTTTTTTTGTGAAACAGCTAGTGGTTTAGGAATTTACACGGCCATCTGTAGGTTTTCTGGTTTGGACCGTCTCAAACCAGTGGCGCTTCCGGACAACCCACCCCATCCTGCTCAGGACCTAGCTTGGCAAACGTTTGCTACACGACTAGACGATTCCTGTACCACCCTGCTGTAAAGTATTTATAATTTTTGTTTTTACGTGCGAATAAAATTCCCGTGTGTAGCAAATGTAATAAACTCAATTCCTGAAAGATAGCTCCAAATAAATGCAATCAACCGTAGCTAAACTTACCCTGTATACTGGCATAAAGATCATACAGTTTCGAGTAAGTACCACAGTACAGGTTTACAGTAATTATCACCATAAATAGCATCAATTAGAATCACAGAATCGCTCTACATTACTTAATCACAGGCTACAACATATTTACAGTCTTATGACGCAATACAGCACTTTACAACAAATTAAAAGAGGCAGCTCCGCAAGCTACTTAGCCCGCGGATTTCCTAGGCTCAGTTTTAGAGGAAACTGAACTCGGTGTCGAGCTCTTGGCCGAGAAGTTCATACGGCCGTAGTTGGTGTTTTCCAGCGTAAACGGAGCGGCGGCAGCGAGGTTAAGGTGCCAAAACCAAGAGGCCAAACGCACCCCCAATACGGGTTCTTCTTGTGCCCTAAATAGGCGCTGGCGACAAGGAAAAGCGGCTCCATGGAGGCCTAACACCGTCGACTCGCAAAAAACCTGCAGCAGGTCGCCGAGAACACGGGAACAATCGAGCGTCGAGCCAATTCAGCGCGGCGAACGGGCCCAAAATTTCGCTGGCTTAGCTAAGAAAACCGGCATTAATTATGCCTGGTGCTGTGAAAAGGGAAGAGGTCCGAATAGAATACACAAATACAGGAGGCCCTAGCGCGTCTAGTTACTCACCCCAGATGACAGTTTGGGCACATGGAGCAGCTCGTGGTTGCAATTACCAAAGACGAATCCGCACAAAGCGCAGGAAAGCTTTTTTAATGAGTTCGGGGCATTAAAGCCACGAAAACGTGAGGGCTCGCATATCATCACAGCGTAAAACTAACCAAACGCCCTACTAAACATTCCCGAAAGCTCATGAATTGCTAAAATCATTATACTGTTCGATTCAAGCTGCGAGCGGAAAAAATTCCGTCGAAGACCGCACTCGGATTTTCCCAGATAAAAGCACATCAATTTTATCGCAGCCAAATATCCCAGTCGCGCGATGCGTGGGAAAATACAATTCGAATTCGAAATTAAGAAAGGCGGCGTAATCTAAACGTAACAAAGTCCCGCTATGTCCAATTTGTAATTCTTGCTTACTACCATTAATATTCTTAAATCACTTTCCTCCAAAGTTTCCTTTACATTCCATGTTCCAATCATTAGCCTGTTCTTTGCCATATTCGACTTGCCTCCTTTGCCTAATTCATATCTTTTTCCGTTGCGTCTGTCGACTTCTTTTGCTCGCTTATCTTCTTTTACTTGGCGGGTGGTTCGTTTTTTGCTGTAGATTTGTGGCTTATCGATCTCCTTACTACCTGTTTCTCTCTCTTTATCCGTATTTTTCTTCATTTATTAATACCTTACCATAGCCAATTTTTACATTGTTTCCTGTCTCTTTTTGTTATCTGGCAACGCTTATTTCTTTCTGTAGTTTCCTCACCTCCACTGTCAAATCATTGTCTATATATATTGTTATAGCCTCAGTGCTATGTTATTGTCATATTAGATTTTAAATAGATACATTTTTGTTAGGATTAATTTACGTAAAAATATTACTTACTATTGAGTGTAGTTCTTTTAGTTTAGATCATTTACTCTTAAATCCGGTCAGGTTCATGCTTCATAAAGTATGATTAATTATTTGCATTTATTAATCTTTACTATCGTCTTGATTATTAAAATTATTATACTTTATGGTTAATTGGTGGTATGAGAATTATATCAAATGACGTTTCTATAACTGTCAGTCAAATTATTCATATGAATTTATATCTTTTACAATTAATATCGTTTTAAATGTTGATAATGGTAAGTATTTCTTGTAAATATCGTATTGAAACTTATTATTGTTTATTTTTTATATATACCTGTGATTACTTTAACTTAAGTGCTCCAATCAGATGTTCCCGTCCAATCAGGTATATTATTAGCCTTCAAAATGAAAGGGGTAATTCGCGTTGAGTTTCTTAGAGGGAAACGGAGGTGGAAACTCAAGGCACTCGGCTAGCAGCAGGGGCGTTAACCTCGGGTTCCTTTACTTTAAGGGCCTCTGTATAGCTCCAAAAACAAAAACTTACTGCTCTAGCTTAAATGAAATTTATTGGGCGCCGCCCTGTAATTCACAGCGAATAACTTTGGGCCAGGGATCCCAAAGAAGTCATTCCTTCTCCCAACTACTGAAATAAAGTGTTACGGACACCTCTGTGGGAAGCACAAAAAAAACAAGACCAATATAGGTATATGAGCTTGTTTATTTGTTAGATAAACCTTGAGCCCGCACTGACCTGGTTGCAACTAGAAACTATGAACATACTCGAAAATAAACTTAATTAGAAGTATCATAAATAGTGTACCCGTTTATTTTTAATGAAACACAATAAAAGTTTGATTCGGTTCTGTGTTATCTAATTCTATTATAATTAATGGAACATATCTAGCAACGGTTCACGAAAGTGAATTTTATTTTAAATTATGTTAGGAGTAACCCTGGTATCAAAGAAAACGATTAATCAGTAATTATAGGAGACCGAATTTCAACACAGCGAATTATTTAAAATAAATCGGAAACTAAAAGCAAACGTTGGAAGTTAAATTTTCGTTAGTAATGGGCTTATGGCCCGTTAACACAGGCATAATAATTAGTGTATCGATTCGCGCTCGCAACCGCCACTTATAGTACAGAACAAGTGGTTGTGTTTTAATCAAAAATTATTTTGAAGTATACGGGCAACGGATATTGAGATCTCAACAACTTGACCACGTATTTTTATGTCACCTCTAGGGTGGGAACGCAGGGCTGATTTTAAGCACACAGATTGCGAGGTCGACTGTAATCCTAATTTTAATTCGGACGCACCCTGTATATGCAACCGGTAGGGTAGAAATCTATATTCCCGATCTGTTCAGTGTTCGTAATTCTAACCCTCAATTATTTGAAGCTAACCTTAAATATCTTAATCATATCTGGAATTCAATTAACCAACTAGCAAGTGAGTTTAGTAACAATCGGCAAGGGGTTGCAAACTCTAGACGTGCATGCACCCTGATTTATTCGTGGGGTGAACACTACCGTTATAATTAGAGGTTTATGCAATAAAACTGTACCTTCAAATTCCCGACTGCTTAATGCAGTTAAAAATAACCTATCTGTTACATTCCAATCATTGTAGAAACGCTGCTAGGAAACTAAGAACCAAAATCGTGAAGCCGCAAGCTATTGTATCAGCTCGACTAACGAAGTTGCACCTGGGAGACGCGGACGGTATACAGCTTTGCGTCCCACGGGCGGAGTCCAAGGTAACTGCGCCAGTACAGATGCTCCGCGGGGAAACAGCTGTGCGGTCGAAACGGAGGCATCAAGAGCCTCTAGCAATCTTCACGGAAAAAGAAAGGGCTGAAATAAAACGACCCACATATAACCTACTAGAACGTAACGAATCTAAAATTTACCTTAGTTGGTTGACGCCCTTTGTAAGTTTACTGCAAATTAATGTCTTTTATGCTTAGATTGCCATTTAAACTTTAGCCTCGGGCCCATGTGACGAGTAGAGTGTTTTATCCGCCAATTTGCGAATAGAATTTCCGTGAAACAAAATATACACTTCTACGAATTCTCTAAATGTTACGGAAACCCATTTCGGGACTGGAGTGCTGATAAACCATCCGATGGGAAGCCAAAAAGCAGAACACACCAGTCCACACCTTCTCTGCTTCACAGTTAAACAGGAAATGCCCCAGTTTCTTATCTTCTAGAAACTAGCAAATGTGCTAAAATTCCTCAAAAGTTTAGAGATAAGGCCAGTTCTTCCACATTTCCAAAAATGAGTACACAAGGTTACCTATAGGAAAGGAGCTAACACATTAATTAATTGAATAAACAAATTGAACTGTAACAATATGCTGAAGTATTATTCCGGTGTCCAGGAAAGGCCAGGTACTTAACGCTCTTATTAATCATGTATAACAGCCGCTGTTACTAATTGCTTTATTTGTAGCTCCAACAAACATGCCAGATCTGCAATTTACTGCTCTGCGGGTTCCGCTTTACTTAAATCTGCGAAGAAGAACAGTCAGCAACCCAAACTGCCACGATGAATGCAATACGGATGCAGATTCACACATCAACCCAAGAAAACAGCTTTCCTTCAACAGCAATTCCAATGCATCCAAATCCAACTCAGGTATAGATGTGGTTACCCGGATGTAACTACAATACAATTCATCCAAATCAAACAGGATATTTTAAACCAACCTTCAACAGTAATTCCAATGCAGTACACATCCAAATTCAACACAGGTGTAGATGTATTACCCCGATTGTGAATCCAATGCAGTTCATCCAAATCCTCCGCACATTTCACCAATCGATAAAGAATACTTTGCTGATTGTACCTGTTCACTTTCTTCTTGTAATCCCATTATTTTGATTCCTTGTCCAGTAGTCCATTTGTAACTTTATTGATATTATACTTTGTTTAAAATTTCTTACTTTGCATTCATTTATTATTATATTAGTCACTTATACCCCGTTTATACTTTTTAAATTAGAAATTCATTTTTTAATAGGGTTTTATTTTCAATTTATGCTTACTACAATATTTTACATGTACAATTTTTTTATAAAAAATTCCTTGTAATTTCTTAATTTAAAATTTACCATAACAATATTTATTCATACATTTTTTAAAATTAACATCCTTGGATTAATTTACATTAAATTTATTTATATTAATTTGACATTTCATGTGACTTCAAAATATTTATTCAGCTTATGCCTTTCGCATTTATTATAGTTTGATCTACTTGTTATCTAAAATCAATTAGAAATTGTTCTCTGATACTACCAAATAACCATCTTTACATACATACATAATCCGGTTCCTCTTTATTACTCCAAATATCATATTTTAATTCATATGTTAGAATCTTTTTCTAAGAATATTAATTGTTTTACCGTGTTTGCCTTAAAACTGTAATTTATTAAATAAATTTCAAATAGCCATCCTACTCTTTTAATACTTTAATTCGCTTCTTAGAAGATATAATGATTTAACAATTGGGTACTTTATCATTACATAATTAATCTTTAGGTATGATTAACTTTTATAACTTAATTATTAGTCTTGAGGTACGATATCATAACATTTTAAATTTGCTCTTTTCTCCCATTATCTCTTGTTTCTTTTCCCACTTTTCCACTTTAGCTATCATCCTTGTTGGCTGTAGATCTGTATTATTTTTATACAGCTTTATTATTTTTGCCTTTATCTTTAATTCTTTGTTTAGGTCCCAGCTGTTTTGGCAGTATGAGGGTTAACTTTTCGCCATGTTAACTGTTCGTTTGCCTTTATCTTTGCGATTTCCTTGATGTTCTTACCTTTTTCTCTCATATAACACCGCCTGCTACTTTCCACTTCTTATTACTTTACACTTCACCCAAATTTAGCTTTACTAAAACCTTCCTCTTACTACAAATAATTTATTAAACACTGCAGTGAGACGGAGCCGTATTGATTCGGACCTCGCGTCGCCACACTAATAGGGTCTATTAGAGCACCGTTTTTACAGTGCTCTTTTCATATGGAAAACGTCGAAACGTTATTTATTTCAGACAACTGACAGATTGTCCCACTTATCAAATGTCAAAATTCAAAATTTCTTATTACTTTTATGCAAAGTAGATAAAATCTTATATGATACGCGTTGCAAAGAAGTTTTTAGGCACTTGACGCGATGTCAAACTCGACCTTCGGCCTGGTTTGGCAAAACACGTCGCGCCCTAAAACATTTCATTTGCAACTTGTATTATAAATAGCTATTTTCTACGACCACTACTAAAAGTAGGCCTTTTAGCGCTAGCTTTTTCACTAAAAGTGACGTTTTATAATTTAAAAGTGAGGTTATAAAACTACAATTTCGAACTGGAAGTGAAGTTGTAAAGTTATTCTAGTTACTTCTTGCGTTAGAGGTAAAGTGTATTTTAAATAATTAAAGCGTTATGTAATGAGTAAAGTAAAATGTGTACATTTATAATTACTTTGGATAACTGACTTTGACTGCTACTGGCACCAGAAACATTCAGCTGTGCGTCAAGGTCATCTCTTTATTATGACAAATTATAAATGTCATAAATGCAAGCCTTTATTAAATCGACATTTATGGATTAATAACAGTAAATTAAAAGCCGTAGAAAAAATATTTTGTGCACACTCGTGCTAAAAGTGGTGTATGCACGAGATATGTTATGAAACTCAGCCTTCGGCTTCCTTTTATAATTTTCATGTCTTGTGCATAAACGGCCACTTTTAGCACTTGTTGCACAAATAGCTATTAGCTACTTTGATGTTTTTTGTGAAAAACAGCCTTTTTTATTGCAGACAAACTAAACATTAAAACAGTATTCACAGTCTCCCGCAAAATCTCTCAGGTTCTTCCTTCACCTAAAGATAAATTAAACACAATCTCATCTAAAGCTGTTTATAGAGTCCCTTGCTCTTGTAATGCTTTTGGTATACGTTGGTGAAACAGAACGTTCAGTAAAAACTCGCATCACTGAACACCAGTGCTGCCTCATGTTTTGTCTAATTTCATAATTAGCCATCGCCGAACACCAACGCGGTACCGACCATGAGATCCTGTTTGATGAAACTTCCATTATTTGCAAATCCTCAATCTTCTTTAGCAGAAAGATTCACGAAACCGTTGAGATTTACAAACACTTCAATAATCTCAAAGGGGCGAAGGCTTTCCCTTCTTTCTATGTGGAAAGTGCTATTTTCTAAGCCCCACCCACCTTTACTCAACCTCGACGGCACTTGCCTATATGTTCCCGTATTTCTCCTTCAGATTGTTAGAAGAGTTTCGCCGCTGGCGTGGTTTACACGTTGAGTTACCGTGCTCTTTTGCTTTTCCTTCTGATGGAGACCCTTACGAAAGTAGGCGAAACGTTGAGTTCTTCGACCTAAATATTTAACAACACGGTCCAAACCCCGAAGTCGTTTTTTATTTAATGACAATCGTGAAAGCCTCCGAAATCAACATTATAATTGGTAATTTGGGTTGCTACGGCAAGTATAGTGTTGAATAAATGTTCCAATTTCAGGAAAACGTCGTTGTCATATATTATAAATGAAATATAAATCAGAGAGGACTAAATTACATCATGACCTTAAACTATTTTCCTAAAAATATACAAAACGCTTAACAACAATTTTTATTGACTGTTATGATTAATGCACTTGTTGTTTTGTGTAAATCCAATCCTATTTTCCTTTTTGCTTGATGCAATTAAACTCAATGCAGTGTAAACTTTTACCTGTCACAGTGACAGATGTTTCCATAAAAAAAATGCAATCTGACATTCACCTACATACTTAAGTTAAGACATGACTTGATTTTCTATCTTTCTTTCCAAGACCTACCATAAATGAGATATTTTTTAAATTATTTTACCTAGTTAATTCAATCTGGTTTGTAGTATAAACACCTAGATAAAAAAATATATTCTGAAAGCATTTATTGAAAAATTCTAGATTGAACTGGTAAGTATATAGCTGCGGAAAGCTTTCATTTATTTGCTACTTTGAATCATTAGTACCTAAATCAACACATTTATTAAAAAACTACAATTATTGACAATACTGATATTTTAAGTGGTCTCGGTAATTGTTCGCAATATCCAACTGGTATATGCAGAAATACGAACATTGTTGTTATTTGTCTTATTTAAGCAGTAGCCGTTATCCAAAAAGATGCCTTCCAAAAATACATTTTGACCAAGTTGATCTTTATAGGTTCTCATTATAGGCCCTCCCCAATATGAACTACAAAACTCCCAGGTTTCATTCGAATGAATGCAAAGTTCTTGTTTGTGAAGTGTTCTGAAATCGGAGTTTTCAATGCAACTTTGAGCATTCCACAAGTAAGCTGTCGCCGCATCTAAAAGCAAAACTGATTTATATCTGAAAATACAAACTCTAAAGCCGCTTGATTTGGGTGATAGTAAAGAATAACATTTTTTAGGTAAATGTGATCCTACTCACCTTCCCATGCGACCACAGTAACTTTAGTTCCTCTTCTCAGAGGCTGCAAGTTCGGTGGAGGCAAACAAACGGGACTAACGTAATCTGAAAAATATTTAGTTTGTATTTCGCGACAAAGATCAAGAAAGTAAAAATATATCGACACTACATACCATTAAATACAACGTCGCTTTCTAAACGAAGAAGTGCGATATCATTTAGGCGATACGACGGGTGGTAGAATGGATGCACAATTGCTCGCTCTACTGTCAAGTTCTGCATGCTGCTAGGGCACTCAGACGTTTCGTGACAGTTTGCAAATCCTGTTCCTAATAATATTCTATAGCTAAAAGCATATTTTTGTTTTATCATGTTTATAATGCAGCAGCGATATTACTTTTTAGAGACAGGCCCAGATTCAAGGCAAGAGGCTGCAGTCAAAACAAATCTTTTATTTATTAATGATCCATCACAATCGTACCCATCGGCTGAGTGTGTCGGATCATCCTGATAATAATCGTACATCACAGGAGCCAACCATGGATGTTCACTTTTTGTGTTATCGCTTCTTATTTGACCACAAATTGTTCGGTTTGGAATGTTTGCACTGGAAAACTCTTCCAAATAATTTGGTTCGGAAGCAACTACTATGTCCTGCGTTTTGCAACAGACTAGTAATTCGTCATCAAATCCACACTGAGATTTTCCTCTAGCAGCTTTAGAAGCATTTTTAAGCGCTGGACAATTTGTTATACGCACACATCTCCCTTCTTTCGATTCTGGTTTTGACGTTTTGCACGGCGAGCCTTCCATTGCGTTCTCTAAAAGAATTAAATGTCTGCAGACCAATAATACTTTTAATGATGTGGAAAAAATGTGATTTGTCAGAAAACATATTAAAAAAAATTTTTTTGTGTGTTTGTACGAGGAGCGTTCAGATATGAACTATAATTGAATTGCGCGCCAAAAGACAAAGACATGCAAAGAAGTTGTATATATTAATTAATGCTCTAAAACAAGTCCTAACTTCATTCAGTGGTTAAGGCGTCACAAATCATTTTTGTTCAATTGGCAAGCATGAGTGAAGTGGGAGTGCATTCAAGCATCGAACATCGAACATCGTTATTAGTAAATTTCTTATCAACGAAGATATCAAACGATAAGAAATTTGTGTAAGAATTAAAAGACAGTTTGATGCGCAATTACTATCAGACATAAGCGTTTATAAAAGGAGTAAAACGTTTAACAATGGCTGCAAAAGGGCCGAGAATAAACTGCATTCTCGCCAAAAACATTGACAACAGAAGAGAATGCTGACAAAGTAAAGTGCACTTATTTGAAACGAACGTTGAGTTACAGTAAAAGATATCAGTAAGGGTAACTTGAAACAAAAGGCGAGTACTCTGTCTGTTTCAGGATAATGGGATACAGGATACAGGATACAGGATAATGCTCGACCTCATTTCGCTATTCACACGCTGACTGCGATTCAAAAATTGAAATGGACCGTGCTGGCCGATTTACCATACATTTAGAATCTTGCTGCATCAGTTTTTTATTTGTTTGGACCCTTTTAAAGAGTTTCTAAGAGAAAAATACCTCGTTGTAATGAAGAAGTTATCGACATTGTTCGGAAATGGGTGTGACAGCAGCCAAAATAATTTTTTTCTCATGGAATACGAAAACTTCCGGAAAGATGGTACCAGTTTATTAAAAGAGAGGAAAACTGAGTAGAACAAATACATGATATACATTAAACTCCTTGTGTTTGTTTTAAATAAATATTAAATTATAATTTACATTTGAACGCTCCTCGTATTATTGTAAAACTTCCACAGTTCTTATGCGAAGAATGGAAAAGAACGATAATGGGTGATTTAATTGTTTAAGTAGATGCAGAATTGTGGCTCTTTCAGTCCATGGAGCTATTTATTTTGGTCCTTTTGAGCTACGAGTTGCATTTGGTGAAGTTCACCTCTCATCGATCAGCTTTGGCAATGATTGAAGCAGGGCGCTGTGACTTTCCTTGAATTTGGTATTTTACTGCTGATCAGAGACTGCATCCAAACAGGTCAACTTTATGTTTGTTACGTTATGCATGTACTATTTACCATTACTTTTAATTATGTTATAATGAGCTACATAAAGATTTTGTAAGTGAAAATTATTGTCAATTGTGGCATGTGTCATGTAATAAGTTTTTGAGCATATCCTCGTTCATAGTGTAGTAACGCTTTCAGCTATTATATTCCTCTGTGGAATTCTTTTACCGAGCCCAGCGGATAGTTTAACTGATAAGGAGCAGTATAGTTCTTAGGAATTGTATTTGGGCAGCCCTTGTAGCAGTTACAGGCAGACCCGGTTGAAATGTAATACTATTAATACTATGACTGTTATATTAATAGAGGTTTTTGAAATGTATTATCATCAATAGGTTTTCTGTGATAGGACATCAAGTTAAACACAGACATTCCAACACCGGCGCCGCAGTGGCGCCCTGAACAATAACAATTTTTTCTCCTCAACGACGTTTGTTTTTTTAGTTTAAGACCTCACCGATCCCATTCGCTAGCTGTGAGAATCTTTTAAATTTGTTGCAGATAATAAAAGAAGAGGGGGTGGGAGGTTAACCTGTAACTCTTTTCCTATCGTTCCTCTATCTGTTATATTTTTTTAACCTGCCGACTGATCAAGGCCTGAAAGAGGTCTATCCACTAGCTTAAAAAAACTGGGTACTACAGAATTATGTGTACAAGTAGAACAGTAGCGTAGTTAAAATAATACCAGTAAATATGCCAAATACTGTTACAATTGTGTTACACTAGTTATTAGGTAAACTGTAACATTAATGAAAATGTCATGTAAACACCGTCGTAATGTTTAGTATTTCAAACAACTCTGTCAAACGGAATGCCGATGAGAGATCGTGGACATAAAGATTTAACTGATAAGTGTGCCAGGATCGGTAACTCACTGTAATTCATTCCGCCGATCCACTTGGAATAAATGAATTGCAACGAAACCAGGCTGAAAGAGACAAAGAACATCCAAAATAAAGAAAGTAGAGTAGAATGAACCGACCTGAATCCACCCCTCCACCACTTGGTCTTGAGTTCAAGGCCAATCCCAAGCCCAAGCTCAAGGCGACCTTTTAGCTCATGTCCAAGATTAAAGACACGTTCAAGGTCAAGGTGACCTTCAAGCAGGGTTGGCAAAAACCTGGGGTTTTTCAGAAATTATCTGCCCGCTGGGTTTTTTTGGGTTTTATTGGGTTTTTTCGGGTTTTAGATAAATTCACTGTTTTTTGGATTTAGGTATCCTTTGAAAAATTTGAATAGATATTGATTTTTATTTTTAGGTAAAACGTAGATACTTGGGTAATTTCTAATTTACCTATAAATATGCAAGTAAGCATTCTTTAAACATGTAAATCATGTAAATGGGGTTATATGTATACTTAAAAATAGGATTATCAAATTATATTCTACAGTAAGGGGTTTCCACTGTCCATTGATTTTGAACGACTTCCTTCAAGGGGATTCCCTCATTCAATGATTTGCCACTTTAGAAAATTAGATGTGGTCATCACACAACTTTCTTTTATTGCTTGTAAAATTTTAATTTTGTGACTTTTTCAAAATCGACACTTCCTAACAAAACTTTTGTCAAAAGTTATAGTTAATTACCAATATTAAAACAGTTTGTAAAAAATATTTTTATGAAAATCGTACGACACTCATTAATGACCAATAGAAAAATTAGTTCACGAGCCGTATCCAAGACAACAAAATTTCTTGGAAAATTTTTGTAGGTAGACATTACTTCTTTTTAGGGTTTGTATCGTTACGATTTTCTTACCGAATCTGCATTCGAGCATTAATTCATATCCGGAAATTATTTATCGTGCATTCCAACAACGTCCTAATTTGCCCTCTCGTCCCGCTCGGACAAATTAATACGACGTTGTTGGAACGCACTAAAAAAAATTTCCGGAAAGAATTAATGCTCTTATGAGATTATATGTGAAAATTTTATTTTGCGATATTTCAAAAACTATACGACTTACAAAAAACGTCTTTAACAAAAGTTATAGATAATTACGTAATATAAAATAAAGTTTTAATAGTATATTACATACCTAGGTGGAAAGCGTTTCATTACTGTTGAGAGATTAAGTGGCTAACTGAGATGCGGAGCATCGAGACAAAAATAAAACTTTTCACCGTGGTATGTATACTATTTTATTCACAACCACTTTATTTTAAACAGGCATTGTAAAAATGGATTTGACAGTTTTTAGAAAACCGCCGTTAAGCTAATAATAATAATACAATGCAGATAAAATCTGTTGTCATGACAGCGGCTGTAATGGTGACCTATTTCCCGCCCGGGGTGGTTGTAGACGTTGGTAATGGCTCATTTTCCAACTTGTTAAAAGGCAGTAATGACTTTATTACATATATGGTTGTGCATAAAATATATATATTCCTATTATTAATTTTTGGGCCCAAGCAAATCTTTGTAAAAGTGCATTTTTTCCAAAAACTATACTTTCTACAAAACAACTGTTCAAACGAAAATTGTAAATAATTGCATAATATATGATCCTGTTCTATGAAATTTAATTTTTATTAAACAATTACAAAATTTCCTCACAAAACGAAAAAAAAACAAGAGTAAAGTGCCACTTCCGGTTGCCTCATTTTAACCAAAAATCAATAGGCTCTTTGAATGTCTATTAGCAACGATGGTATAAATTTTAAGGCCAATCCATTAGATAACAGACAGACTCACAGGCTGATAGACATCACTTCGAAAACTGCAAAAATCACTAGTTTGAAAAAAATATGATATTGTTATTAATGGAAGATTTTATACCACTTGCAGCTTTCGAATACTTTTTTTGTCAATTTTTGAAAAAACCCAGATTTAGTCTAAAACCCGCGGTTTTTTTTAGGTGGGTTTTACCCGAAAAAAACCACTGGGTTTTTTCGGGCTGGGGAAAATCATGCCAATCCGGCCTTCAAGGCCACCTTCAAGGTCAAGACCACCTTCAAGGCCACGTGAAAGATCAAGACCACGTCCAAAACCAAAGCCACGTTCAAGGCTAAGGTCGTCCAAGCGTAACACATTTTAAAAAATTTAGGTATGAAGTAAGCGCGCACCCAGCTTAGGATACTTCATGTCTAAATTATGACTCGACTAGGATTCGAACCTAGGTCTCCCTGTTTGTCCGCAGTTACATCCGCAGCCGAAGGTATCTTTACCGCTAACCATCGAGTCTTATAGATAAGAACCAATGAAAGTTACACATATTGTACAAAAACTTTATTTTCGCTGTTCAAGAAACAAAAAGTGCAATGGTTAGACTAAACTGTTATAATACCAACATATGAAGAAGTACGTTACAGACATACACAATATAACGAATAGTAGGGTGCTTAAAACAATGGTACATATACAGCAGGAATTATCTGAGGATGCGAGCAGCTTCTTCAAGACAGCAGATTTATTCTTTAGTAAAATCGTTTGCTAATTGGTGTCCACCGCATATGTAGGAAAATGGTATTTTATCTTGAACTTTAATAAATTATGTTCGGTAATGCTATTCACTTGTATTTTAAAAACGGAGAGGTATTCATATTACGCCACGTCACGTTATGCACTGCATCATTATAGACAAAAGAAGTCGAATTGTAATGAGAGGGTTGAGGCACATATAGAACCCCATCATGGACTGAAGCGAAAGCAACCAAAAATTTGACAGGTAACATGTTGAACGCCTCGAAAGGGAGCACTGAATGGTTCGGTGAAGGAGCAGTTTAAGTAGCGTGACAGCAAAGAGGTTGGACGTGGTAAGAAAACAGCACTTTATATTACTGACAACTGTAATTTTTGGTGTCGGCTGCACCCGAACTATTGTTACCCGCTATATCAATTCCAGAGGGAATACTATGCAGCTCGCCGTAAAGTGTGAAAACTTGTACAAGCACGTCGTCGATGGTTTAAAGTGGCAACTTTGCAAGTAGGTGACCAGCGAAGGTGTTCAGACAGGGCTTTGTCATGACGTTCCCAACCAGAAATCTGAATTCAGCAATAGAAACACTGTACACCATCAGCCGTGTCGTTGATGTAAAAGAAACCGGCGCCGGCAAGCGATTCTGGGGTTTGAAACCGTCTCCAATTGCTGAATGTTTGTAGTCATTTCGAACGGCACTGGAAATGCGGTACTCGAGCAGCGCCGAAGGACATGATGGTAGCAATGATGACAACGGACTAACAGCGTGCATGTTTGCGAAAGCTTTATATTGTACAATGCAAGGTCACGCTCCCCAAAATTACAGTAAAAGCCACTAACAGCGCTACACGTGTATAATGTAGAATACAGTAAGCCACCGCTCAGGTAACGCCTGAGGCCAAGCAGCCAAAATCCGACGGAAGTGGCGAAAAAAGACCTTGGCATTTTTGAGTTGTCATAGCTGCTGGAGGATTATGGTAGCTGCAATAGGAAACAGGCAGCTTAATAAAGGAACGGACTCAAGGTCGGAAAGGAGTCAAGGACGAAAGAACCTGTCTACCTCCCACCACTAACTCCAACATTATCCTTGAAGAATGCGTATAAAAGAAGCTGTGGTTTGTTGTTCAGTAGTGTATCGCGCGCTGTACGAGCCAAAACATTTGCAATGGATAAGTACAAAAGGTTGTTGAAACTGTGAAGCATTGAGTGACAAACGTAAAACTGCCATATCCAGTATTATTGAACGCAACAACTTATCCGCTGAATAAGTCAAGAAATAAATCTGTGAGTTTGGGCTTGACCTGTTATGGATCGTTTGTGCCGGCGGTGGTAATTAGCGGATTTAACAAGGACCTGAATGGAAAGTGTTTGTTGGAAATCAAGATGTGATAAACAGGCATTTTAGCTATGAACATTTAGAGCCAAAACCGGTGGATATAAGTCCTGGCAAAAAATTTATTTCCAAAAAATTGGAAACAAGAAAGTGTAGTTGGGAATGGAGTCAGTAGCAGAATTGTGGAAGTTGTTGCGGCTGTTGCAGTCTAAATCTGAATGTTTGAAGGGTCAGATGTTTGAAAAACTTTACAACAGTGTAGTCGACGGTGTTTGGAATTTGACCGGCGACTTTAAAAGGAGCATCGACGACGCGTTGCCACCCATAATATCGGAGAATGTGCGGTGCATGTATGAAATGCTAAAGTTTGCTTCGGACATAATTAGGTACGATATTGAATTGAAACAATACACACAAAGACAGCAAGCGTTGGAACAATAAGCGTTTTTTTTTAGAAAAGCCATTTATGTCCACAATATCTATCTGGCATAACAGCGCTACTTTTGGCTGTAAGCTGTGGACTTCATTTCAGCTGGTCTTTACCTACCATTCCTAAACTTGAATGCAATGATCTGCAGTTTGACATTATCAAAGAAGACATTTCAAATATAGTTGTGATTAGCCCATTAGGATATGTGATTGGTTGTCCCTTGAGTGCAATGTTACTTGACAGAATTAGTAGAAAATTTTCCATTCTTGAACATATTAACAGTAAAGAAGCCTCCATCAAATTCACATTAGAAACAAAGCAAAACAATCAGTTACCTTTTCTTGATACACTAATCACACGCACAATAAATACTTTTGAAACATCAGTATACCGTAAAAAACCAACACTAATAGGTACTTACATTTTAACTCCAACCATCACAAAAACATAAAGACAGGTGTTGTAAAAAGTCTTTATGACAGAGCCAAAGTTGTTTGCTCTAATGATTAAATTTTCAAAAAAGAGAAAGAATTTATTGTTAATGTTTCACAAGATAATGGCTATCCAGAAACTCTTGTTCGGAACATTTTCAATACACGAAACAATGCCACACGCGTACAAAGAAATGACACTCAAACATATAATACTCTAACTATACCTTATATTCCAGGCATATCTGACAAAATTAGACGAATTGGGAATAGATTCAATGTTAGGACGGTATTCAAAACCATGAATACCTTACGGTCAGTTCTTACAAAAACTAAACCGTTCAACAAAAAACAACATTCAAAGAATTGTATATATAGTATCCCCTGTGAATGCGGGAAATACACTATCGGTGAAACATCCAGACCTTTAGCAGTTAGAGTTAAAGAACATAAAAATATGATGAAAACCTATCAATTCAATAAGACTAAGCTGGCAGAACATGCTTGGGATAACAATAATAAAGTACACTGGCATAATACAAAGATCTTGTCTAAAGAATCGATGTCAACTAGACGTAAAATTAAGGAGACGGCATATATTTTACTTAACGAAGAAAAATGCGTGTTGTTTTTCTCAATATTTTTAGACACTAGTTGGCTATCGATTCTTAAAGATCAGATCAAGTAGGTTTAGATAATCAACAAACGTCAATGTCAAGCAATTCATTGGAGGTTGGTGGTTTTCAATCTCCGTGAAAAAGCTAAGTTTTCTTATTCCTTTTTAATTGTTAATCGTTGATAACGAGGGCAGATTGTCCCTCGAAACGTTCGTTATTTAATACGTTATTTAATAGTTTTAATTTGCAGAGTGGCGAAATACCCAAAAAAGAATATGAATGGTTTTTTGTAGTTATGTGGTTAGAATAGTTTTACTGTATGATGTAGCTGTAAAAGGTAAAGAAATAATTTCATAATTTAAGCTACGATTCGCACCTTTTGTCAAACAGTTAGCTCAAAGTAATGAAGATTTTGATGTCATACCGGTAAATAAAGAAAAATACATTTTATTTGACAAGCGTCCTTGGGTTGATGCAATTGTTGTTGAGGGAAAGCAGAAAAACGTTTATGTACGAATAAGATTTTTGGATAGTTATCGGTTTTTAAATTCTTCTTTGGCATCGCTGGCTGGCACATTGTCAGATGAACAATATGTTGAAATCCAAAATCAATTCGGGCATGGCATCAAATTTGAGCTGATGAGGCAGAAAGGTGTATTTCCTCATTCATATATAAATTCATTTCAAAAATTAGACGAGCCTGCCTTAGCCACAATTGCCTAGTTTTATGACCGTTTAAACAAACGCGCTGTTATGATCTGGCAAGGTTTCGAATGTTAAACATTGGGCGAATATTCCGATGTATACCTGAAATGTGACGTGTTCATATTGGCAGACGTTTTCGAAAATTTTCGAAATTTTTATTTGCAGCAGTACAACTTAGACCCAGTGCAGTACTACACGGCTCCCGGATTAAGTTGGGACGTCATGTTGAAATTTACTGGGGCTAGGTTGGACTTACTGACTAATATGGATATGTTCAACTTTTTTAAAAACGGTATTCGAGGGGAGTCAGTACTTGTGTCGGTAGAAAGGCCGGTAGTTACGATCCTTCCAAACCCACTTCCTTTATCATGTACCTGAATGCGACGAATTTGTACGTTATGCGATGCGACAGTTTCTACCGCAGTGTAATTTGGTTTGGATGACTGACAAGAAAATTGACAGTTTAACGTTTTTCAAGTTTCGGGCGAATCTGACAAGGGTTACGTGCAGTTCAGACATTGTCGTTATGTATTCGACATCTGACGTTTGTCGTGTTATGAGCATGTGAAAGCAAATATCACCAATCTTACAAAACAAATAGTTACCAAAACCAGTGTTATAATGGACTCCATTGTAGCACTGTTTTTTGTGTTATAATATAGTATATTGTCTAACTAGTGCTGAAAGTTGAATATTTCACACGAATGCGATAGTTGAGCCACGAGCCGAAGGAAAGTGGCTCATTCGCAGAAGTGTGAAATATCCAATCAGCACGTGTTATACACTATACTTTTCCGATGACCACCAATATACTATTGATTCTTTATAATATAAACCAAATGTACCACCTTTAACCGCAAAATGAAACAATTATTGTTTAAACATCAACTTAAATTGTCATACTATTTCTGTGACATTAGCCGTGGGTCCCATGCTACTACGATGTGTAGCATGTAAAAGATCCCTTGCTAAGGTTGGAACTCCTTAGTCCTTCTAAGTAGGACAACGGTACCTGGTACTCTGCATGCCTGGACCTTGTTCATGGGGTTGGCAAAAAGGGCCTATAAAAGCCTACTTGCTAGACTCGCTAGAGTCTCCCCAAAAATAACACTAACTAACTAACTAGCTTACTGGATTTTTGAACCGGCTTGTTTCGCGACTTGCGAGCTGTTTATGCCGAATTGGCCGTGACGCTCTCGCGCATTTTAGTTGCTACGGGAAACCATGTCACACTAGTGTTTCAAGACGGAAAACGCACGCTTCACGTGACCTTTTCAGGTGACCTGTGCAATGTGTCATTTTCAGTAACACCAAGCTATGCCATTTTTGGCATTTTTCGTAGTGGTCGTCGGAAAACCATATTGTGACATCAAAGTAGATAACATAATAAATTATGAATTCATTAAGTGTTCGAAATTATCTTCATTAATTTGTAAACACGTTCTTATTCCTTTGACAACAGATCTAACACGAGCCAAAATAGCTGGTGTAATGGATGCACACACGTCTACTATTCTGTTTGCTAATTCCTCTTCGTTTTCAAACGTCGTTTAGTAGACCTTTTCCTTAACAGTACCCCACAGAAAACAATCTATTAGGGTAATATCGGGACTTCGTGAAGACCAAGAATCCATTTTTCTTTATAAACGTGATTCAAATAATTCCTTACTATTTGGTGGTAATGTGCACCATTTTGGAACCACATAATTTTTGTCACCTACCGTTTAGTGGAACGTCTTCTAGTAATCCAGGAAGTAAATTCTGAAAAAACGGTAAATGTTGTTCACTAGTTTCTTTAAAAAAGTAGGGCTCACTGAAGTGATCACCCAATAACCACACCAAATTACAGAAAATCCTCTCTGAAAATGTGTTACATGTATCCAGTGAAGATTTTCTTGGAAATAGTAGTGACTGTTGTGTCTGTGTGCACCACCGTTGTTTGAAAATGTTGCTTCGTCACTGAACATAACATAATTTCAAAAGTTAGGTCGTACGTTAATTTGGTTTTGAAGAAGTTCGCAAAACTGCATTCTTTGTAGAAAGTTGTTGTCATGTAGGGCTTGAACCAAAGTCAGATGATAAGAATGGAATAAATTTGCTGTCAATATTCTTCTTATAGAAGCTCTGCTAATCTCAAAGTTAGTACACAAGGTTCGCCGACTAAAATGGGCCTACCTCTTGTAAAACTGCAATTTCGGCAACTCCGTTAGTAACAGATCTTGCTCTTGGCGTATAGTAGGTTTTGTGAAACTCCCATAATCATTCAACGAAAATTCCAGACGTCTAAATATATTTTCAGACGGTGCTATGTGGTTAGGATAACGCTGAATGTGCTTCGTCAAATATTATTATCATATCTGCTTTTTCCTTATTTGTGAACATGATTTGACATTAGCAATAACTAATTACGAAAATACTAACTTGTCAAAATCACATACACCGCAATTTGTAATTTCTTTGACAGTACCTACGCTGATCTGTTTTTGCTTTTTACGAAATTTAGCCATCTAGAATGTAATGACATTTGTCACTTGGTTTGCAGTCAAAATTAGTCAGGGGCTACAAGTTTCGTGGCCCGCCCTGTATGTTCGCGCTGAGCCTTGAAACTGTTCCAGGTATTCTCCTAGAACTTCCGGTTCCATCATTTGTCGCACGGTTTCTCTAGCCTCTGCTAACGAACTTTCAATTTCCACCTCCTCTTGGGCTTCCAAATGTTGCTCCTCATCTGGTAGACTCCCATACAATACTTTTCTGTATAGATTTCTAGTTGTGGATGTTGCTACCGTCGAAGTAGACGGTCCTGCAATAGGAATATCTGGAGTTGACGCTCGTACGGGGGTATTGCCACTAAGTAGGGCAGACGGTGTGGACCCTCGCCGTTTGATGGTTCTCACCAGAGGTCCTACCACACCTTCTTGCTCTATTGTTTGACTACCTTTTTGCTTGATGGTTGTTAGCAATTTCGTGAGTGGTTGGGAAATTGGCTTAAATTGTTCGGCAAGAGCCGTCCGCAATTCGGCGATGTCTGCTTTTAAAGTTCCATATTTTCGCCTTACAGCTTTTCTCGCGTTAATAAGGTCGCTTGCTAACAGTTTTATCTATGTTGCTATTATGCTTGTTGTTCGGAGACTAACAATTCTACATCATTGGCTTATGTCTATACAGTAAAACTAGAACGCGTGGCCAGCCTACGTCTGGCCCTGCCAGCGTAAAGAAACGGTTAACAATAAAAATGCTGCTTAAGCTGGTATCCAGCCGACGTCCGGCCCTGCCAGTGTTAACAATACAAATTCTTGCTGCGTCGCAACTTGTGCGCGTATGCAGGCCTTTCATGCTGCGTGTGCCGGCGCCACTCGGACTTACGATCGGGATATGCGCGCGCCTGCTTACGTCTGGACGGCCGGCGGCCGGCGACCGACTTCAGCGCTTATAATATAAGATAACTTCTATAACGACCCGCGTTGATTTCGCTTTCTTTGTCGAGAACCAAAAATCCATCATCATTATTCCAACAGTAAGAACATAACTTTCTAAACTTGTCGAAGGACATGTCTGTGTTTACATGATTGTCGTAAATGTGTTTAAGATTCGTGTAATCTTGTCGGAATATGATTATGATATTTGCATTATCTCGCACGAGTTGTTTTGGGATTGATAAGTAAGTCTGACAAAGGTAAAAACAATCTATGTTTTGGTGACGTCCGAAACTAAAATAATATCTAATTACTAGCAGTCCGGTGAGACAAATGTCTCATTTAACGCGCCTTCAAACCTCGATCGGTTAGGCAACCACTCAGACCTGGAAGGTGTCAAAGTGGTTGCCTAACCGATCGAGGATTTAAGGCGCAGAGGGTCGCAGCTACGTTTGGCGGCCGAACCAGTTTTTATTTAATACGCGTTCTATTTGAAAAACGGTCTTTTTGTGATTTCTCGAAAACCGGAAGTGCCACGTGACTGAAATTCGGTTCCTGACCTGACATGACCATTCCAAACATATAACTTTAATAACTTTTTTCTCTATCTCTTACGGTTTGGCTGCTGAAACAGCGTCCCGGACAAAACAGCGTCCCGGACAAAACAGCGTCCCAGACAGACACGTCTATTAGATAAAGGATGCTTTGAGTATCGCACGCTACGTCGTCAAACACCATCACACAATTTTCTTTCGCTTCATGCGGCTTGATAACACAACCGTCGCAGTATTCGAAAATTCCAATTTGTTTCAGAAGCTCCAATAGTGTCCTCATGAAACTATATTCAGGTTGATCGAGAGTTTTAGAATATAAATAAACGTTTTCGAAGCGCAATCCATTGGGGTGCTCTAATAAACTGATCATCACACTCGTTTTCCCACAGCCGGATCGACCCTCGATCAAACCGCTTTCACATCCACTACCCAGTAAAGCACTGTGCCTTCTGTACCCCTCTGACTTGGAATTTACTGTATGATTTACTACAGGCAGCGAACATTTTTGTTTCACAATTTTGAAGTTTTCCATCATTTTCGGACGGGGAGGAACTGGCTTCTAACCGCGTCGTGGAGAGTATATATCTTTTTTTTGCGCTTCACACCGTCAGTCGCTCTTCGACGAGCGTTTGTTTAAGCTGAGTTGTACTAGGCGTAAAACTCGTAGTCGTCATCAAACCGTCAGATGGAAAGGTCGCGGTTTGTTGTATACCCTTATTGATAAGTTGCCCTTCGAATTATATATACCAGGTTACAAGTTTTGCAGACCTGATACTCGCTTAAACAAGCGGCTTTCTCGAAGTGATCGAGGAAGAAACCCTCTGGACGAGTGATCTTTCGACACGTCACGCTGCGGATAAGGTTCTCGCGAAGAAAGCTTAGGACCGTGTTAAAGCAAAATACTCCACCCTTGAGGCAAAATCTGCAGCCCTTGCTGTTACGGGAATTATGAAAGGAAAAACCACACTCGGCATGGGAGTCTCCCAGAAACAGAAGCGTACAAGGCGTAGTAGATCTAAACGTCTTGGAAGTGGCATCCCTGTCCGGTTCGGAGGCGCTCTTCATTCAAAATCACGAAGGAAACGTCGACTCCGGTCTAGAGTAGTAGCTGCTCTCAAGAGAGAAGGTATCTTTCCACTTATGCCTATAATTGCCGCATTAGAAGCCTTGGGATCCCTCGGAGGTGGTGCTGTAGCAGTCACTAAAGCAGTGGGAGCTTCAAAGGCTGCTAAAAAGGATCTCCTGGAAAAGGAGCGACATAACAAAGCTATGAAATCCATTGCTCGTAGAAAAGGGTTATATCTATGACCGTAACAGTAGAAAAACTACCGTTGAAGCTGCCGCGCCGCGCATTAACGAATATCTATTGCACAGTATGTTAAACGTCTAGAAATTCCCAACTTTAGGGGAATCTTTGTGCGGGACGCCCTGCCTGACAAGATTCGTAAACGAGAATGTGGTGTCACTAACTAGGACCTGACACGCATTGGACGGCCTACGTTAAAGCAGATCACTTTGTTCTGTATTTCGATAGCATAGGTGGTTTACAACCTCCACCAGAATTAATTAAATACTTTCGCAGCGACGGTAGCAATAGCACGATTATGTATAATTCTAATAGATGTAACGGCTCATGTCATACACATGCCGACATTTGTGTTTCAAATTCTTATATAACTTTGCAAAACCGCTTTTGTCATCAGTTTAAGTTTTGCGCTTTATCATGTCCAGTATATATTTTGCGTTCTAGACTACAAATCTATTTCGCAGTTAAGTGACAAAAAGGAATAACTTTGTTTACTGAGAATTAGTAGAATAGGGATAGTTCATCCCCACTCCTTTTTATTTGATTCGCGGATTCGCGGATTTATTCGCGGATTTCGCGGAATTTTCGCGGATTGACCCAATTAATTTCGCGGTTTGATCTAATTAATCACATATGAAGTTTGATATGTAATTTACATATGTGCTACTGATTAAATTACGCATTAGCTTCCGATTAAATTACGCCGGCCATTTTTAATTTGCTTCCAGAATTACGCGGCGGCGCGCATGAATGGATTAACCAGAGTTCCATTAACCCTACTTACTATAGGAAATTTTTCAGATTTTTTTTCTAAGTTCAATTTTTTGAATTTAAACCTCCCGGGTGTCCGCCATCTTGGTTTTCTGCGCGCGCACTTCTCACAGGTGTCGTTTTTAATTTTGAATTTTCGCGGAAATATTTGAATTTCAAACTGCTAACTTTTCCGTCTCCCTCATCGAAGCTGCTCTCTCTCTCTCTCTCTCATGCACGGAGGCCATTTTAATTTCGCGCGAATATTTGAATTTCAAATTTGTTGAGTTTTTTTTTCTAAGTCCCTGTTTTGGTAGATTTATCTCTCTCTCTCTCTTCTGCTCTGGTTGTCTCTCTCTTGCAGTCACAGGATGGATGTTTAATTTTAAAAAAATCTTTGGTGGACTTGGATTTGAACCCTCTACGTTTGCATACACATTGGGCTCACATCGATCGATGCCGCTAGACCACGGAGCGCTACGGGATTTAAAGGGTTTGAACAAAACGCCATTTCACAGCTCTGCAGTCACACCGCTCGAATTTAAACAAACTATTTATTCAGAAATTCAAATTATAAGCACAGGAATGTGCAGCTTGATGTGATTAAAGGTAGATGCAATTTTTTAAAGATTGATTGCGCGCTTGATTTCGTCATAATTAATTATTTTATTTTTATCGTTAGGCCCGGTATTACAAACAGTCAGTGAAAGTTTGCACTTCGGATTCTGCGAATATAGTCCTGAAATAGTTTAAAAATATACTCAAAAATTAATTACTTATTTTATATAGTGAGATCATAATTACGCGGCTGTTATTTTCAATTTTCAACATAAAATGTGTAATTATTCGCAATGGTTTTTGCCCCGAGCGCGTTTTCAGTTAACTTGATTGTTAGCACAGACCATGGAATTTGCTATGATATCACCGACTCTGCAGAACTGTCTATTTTGTCATCCTCAAATGGCCTAACAGGTCGTTGCCTGTCGGTCACAATTATATATATCAGCAATAAGACAACATCAACAAGAAGATATACGCATTGCTTGAGTAAGAAAGAGATAAACATAGTAGCAAGTATTGGAGAAGGCTTGACTAATTTTAATTATGACATTTGTCAACTAAACATGTCTACTAATATAATTTTTTGTATGGCTATCTTTTTCTTACTCATATAGGTAAGAAAGGGTGGGGCGTTGCTTTCAGCTACCGTGTTCCGAAGATATCCGAGTCTTATTGTATAAGAATGGTTGTCCCCCATAAATTTGAATAAAAACAGACAATTTCGTTGAAAAAAAATAGCTTTTCAATATCGTTTGCAAATAAAACAAGGGATACTTGTAAAAATATAAGTCAAACCATTTTTCTTGTAAAAAAATTTACGAAAAGACGAATGTGTTGACAACGAATTAAAATAAATTTGAATAAAAGCACGCAAAATTACGAAAATACGTATGTGTTGAATCCCAAAGTAACAAAAATTTTAATGAAAACGCACAATTTCCAAAGCATTTCGTTTAAAATTTTAGAAAATCGACATCATCTCACATGAAAATTTATAAAAATCGGCATCTTGTCACATTAAATTCTGCAAAAACGACAAAAAACAATATTTTTATACAACTTTCATTGAAAATAGTAAAATTTTACGAAAATACGTCTGTGTTGACGACAAATAAAAATAAATTTGAATAAAAACACGCAAAAATTACGAAAAGACGTATGTGTTGACCCCCAAAGTAACAAAAATTTGAATAAAAACACGCAATCATACAGCATCTCACATAAATTTTTACAAAAACTGACATCATGTCACATAAATTATGCAAAAATGGCATTTTAATTTAACACACGATGAAAATTTAATAAAAATATTGCAATTACGCATCATCTCACTTAAAAAATTATCACATTTCATTTTACAAAATGATTTATAATAACGAAAATGATGTAAAACAGTTTTAGAGTTATTTCTAAGCATAATTTTGTAAATGTTTTACACTTTTTTATAAAATGTATAGCCAAAAATTAAAAGAAATCACAATTTTTTAAATTATATTACGCCATTATGAAATCGTAGATTAATTTTTTGAAATTTTACACTTTGTAACTGTAAAATAACTTCAAATACTAATATTTTAGCTTTAGATTTTGTAATTATTGCAGATTCGTGAAAAACAAAAGCAGAGTAGAAATAAAAAAAACACAAACACTTTGTAATAAACAAATATATTGTTCTTATTTCGTATAATACTTAATAATATAAAAATAATTGTACAGCTGAATGTCTTATTTTCTAAAAATTCGTTAGCAATTTACAAAACTGTAGTTTGAGATGCACAACATTTCAAATTAAAAAAGCTGCAAGTAATAAAATCAGAAGTCGTTTACATGGGGTCGTAGAACAAATTTCATTATGTCATTTTAAAGTTTAAGATGCACCCAATCTAGAATACCCTTTGTTTTTGGTGTTGATGACATCTGCCTTAGAGGCGTTTTTGTAACGGCCCGTTTTTGGAGGCGTTTCCTTATCGGCGTTCTTCTGACTGAACCTTTTTGATGTGGACTTGGATGAGTAGCTGGTGTTTTTAATTTATATTCTAAATCGGACTCGCAGTTATCAGTTTCCATTTCGGTTTTTCCTGTAGTACCAGTCGGGGTTGGCTTCTTTTGCTGTTTAGGTTTAGCTAGCAGCACATTAGCAACGTTAAGGTCTTTGATGTAAGCAGAAAACTGTAGGCGTCCGGGTGGATTAATGGTTTTTCGAGGCCGCAGAGTGTCGTGAACTAAATCGACTATGTTAGACGCCGGTAAAATTTCACCCTTTATAGTAACGGTACCCTTGTGATCCCAGCTCACATCGTTTGAGGCACTCAAAATGCGTAGGAAAACTTCAGCTTTTTTCTTAAAAGTTTTGGGAAGTGTAGATAAAATAACGGCATTTGATAGGCTGTCACTGGTTGTTTCAATAGGTATTTTGATTGGCTGCCGCGCCTGGTTTGTGAAATGAAGGTACCTTTGTAAAACCTGATTGTACTGGATCCATTTATCGTGATCAGTTAATTTGGACTTTAAAACTTTTTGCATTTCGTCATCAAGCTCTGATAATATATTTTTCTCCGCATTCTCGCCAGACTTAAGACGTTGAACAAATTCCGGCGATACAATCAACATCTTCCGCTCTTGGTCCATTTTAGTCGAAAAGGAGCTTAATCGTTTGTTCTGGTAGAGCCGTCGTGAATAAACTAGCTTAAAATCAAGACTTTCATAATAAATATATAAAAAAATATATGACAGGTACGGGAATCGAACCCGCATTCTCTCTCGAGATCAGAGCTTAAATCTGACGCCTTAACCATTCGGCCAACCTGCCTCCCTATATAAACGACCACTCTCTGCATAATTAAGAAAACATATAGTTTAAAAAGCCTTCTACATGTAATTTCATACAATATATCATATAAATTAAGTCATATACAAATTTCTAAATCATTATTTGATAAATAATTTATCGAAAGACTTGATACTCAGATGCCGTTTTATTATTTGTCGTGATGCGTCATCGCTGAATTTTACAAGTGCCATCCTGTCTGCGATGTGACGGACGCAGTGTTTCCATACCTTTTTATTTTAAAATTCTATAAAATCAGAGGTCCAAACTGCTGCCGCATCAGGTAACAGAGTACAATGGTTTAAAACGTGTTAGTGCGGCATCAGTCGGGCCTCTGGTTTTATAAAATTTTAAAATAAAAAGGGATGGAGATTGCGTACGTCACACAGCAGACAGGATGGCTCTTGTAAATTCAACGATGACGCATCACGACAAATAATAAAACGGCAGCTGAGGGTCAAGTCTTTCGATAAAATATATATCAAAAGCTGATTTAGAAATTTGTATATGACTTAATTTATATGAAATATTGTATGAAATTGCATGTAGAAGGCTTTTTAAACTATATGTTTTCTTAATTATGCAGAGAGTGGTCGTTTATATAGGGAGGCAAGTTGGCCGAATGGTTAAGGCGTCAGATTTAAGCTCTGATCTCGAGAGAGAATGCGGGTTCGATTCCAGTACCTGTCATATTTTTTTTATATATTTATTATGAAAGTCTTGATTTTAAGCTAGTTTATTCACGACGGCTCTACCAGAACAAACGATTGAGCTCCTTTTCGACTAGAATGGACCAAGAGCGGAAGATGTTGATTGTATCGCCGGAATTTGTCCAACGTCTTAAGTCTGGCGAGAATGCGGAGAAAAATATATTATCACAGCTTGTTGACGAAATGCAAAAAGTTTTAAAGTCCAAATTAACTGATCACGATAAATGGATCCAGTACAATCAGGTTTTACAAAGGTACCTTCATTTCACAAACCAGGCTCGGCAGCCAATCAAAATACCTATTGAAACAACCAGTGACAGCCTATCAAATGCCGTTATTTTATCTACACTTCTCAAAACTTTTAAGAAAAAAGCTGAAGTTTTCCTACGCATTTTGAGTGCCTCCAACGATGTGAGCTGGGATCACAAGGGTACCGTTACTATAAAGGGTGAAATTTTACCGGCGTCTAACATAGTCGATTTAGTTCACGACACTCTGCGGCCTCGAAAAACTATTAATCCACCCGGACGCCTACAGTTTTCTGCTTACATCAAAGACCTTAACGTTGCTAATGTGCTGCTAGCTAAACCTAAACAGCAAAAGAAGCCAACCCCGACTGGTACTACAGGAAAAACCGAAATGGAAACTGATAACTGCGAGTCCGATTTAGAATATAAATTAAAAACACCAGCTACTCATCCAAGTCCACATCAAAAAGGTTCAGTCAGAAGAACGCCGATAAGGAAACGCCTCCAAAAACGGGCCGTTAGAAAAACGCCTCGAAGGCAGATGTCATCAACACCAAAAACGAAGGGTATTCTAGATTGGGTGCATTTTAAACTTTAAAATGACATAATGAAATTTGTTCTACGACCCCATGTAAACGACTGTTGATTTTATTACTTGCAGCCTTTTTAATTTGAAATGTTGTGCATCTCAAACTACAGTTTTGTAAATTGCTAACGAACTTTTAGAAAATAAGACATTCAGCTGTACAATTATTTTTATATTATTAAGTATTATACGAAATAACAACAATATATTTGTTTACTACAAGGTGTTTGTGTTTTTTTTATTTCTACTCTGCTTTTGTTTTTCACGAATCTGCAATAATTACAAAATCTAAAGCTAAAATATTAGTATTTGAAGTTATTTTACAGTTACAAAGTGTAAAATTTCAAAAAATCAATCTACGATTTCATATTGGCGTAATATAATTTAAAAAATTGTGATTTCTTTTAATTTTTGGCTATACATTTTATAAAAAAGTGTAAAACATTTACAAAATTATGCTTAGAAATAACTCTAAAACTGTTTTACATCATTTTCGTTATTATAAATTGTTTTGTAAAATGAAATGTGAAATTTTTTTAAGTGAGATGATGCGTAATTGCAATATTTTTATTAAATTTTTATCGTGTGTTAAATTAAAATGCCATTTTTGCATAATTTATGTGACATGATGTCAGTTTTTGTAAAAATTTATGTGAGATGCTGTATGATTGCGTGTTTTTATTCAAATTTATTGTCATTTGTCGTCAACACAGACGTATTTTCGTAAAATTTTACTATTTTTCAATGAAAGTTGTATAAAAATTATGTGTTTTGTCGTTTTTGCAGAATTTATGTGACATGATGTCAGTTTTTGTAAAAATTTATGTGAGATGCTGCATGATTGCGTGTTTTTATTCAAATTTTTGTTACTTTGGGGGTCAACACATACGTCTTTTCGTAATTTTTGCGTGTTTCTATTCAAATTTATTTTCATTTGTCGTCAACACAGACGTATTTTCGTAAAATTTTACTATCTTTCAATGAAAGTTGTATAAAAATGTTTTTTGTCGTTTTTGCAGAATTTAATGTGACAAGATGCTGATTTTTATAAATTTTCATGGGAGATGATGTCGATTTTCTAAAATTTTAAACGAAATGCTTTGGAAATTGTGCGTTTTTATTCAAATTTTTGTTACTTTGGGAGTCAACACATACGTATTTTCGTAATTTTGCGTGCTTTTATTCAAATTTATTTTAATTTGTCGTTAACACATACGTCTTTTCGTAATTTTTTTTACAAGAAAAATGGTTTGACTTATATTTTTACAAGTATCCCTTGTTTTATTTGCAAACGATATTGAAAAGCTATTTTTTTTTCAACTAAATTGTCCGTTTTTATTCAAATTTATGGGGGACAACCATTCTTATACAATAAGACTTGGATATCTTCGGAACACGGTAGCTGAAAGCAACGCCCCACCCTTTCTTACCTATATGAGTAAGAAAAAGATAGCCATACAAAAAATTATATTAGTAGACATGTTTAGTTGACAAATGTCATAATTAAAATTAGTCAAGCCTTCTCCAATACTTGCTACTATGTTTATCTCTTTCTTACTCAAGCAATACGTATATCTTCTTTTTCATGTTGTCTTATTGCTGATATATATAGTTGTGACCGACAGGCAACGACCTGTTAGGCCATTTGAGGATGACAAAATAGAAAGTTCTGCAGAGTCGGTGATATCATAGCAAATTCCATTGTCTGTGCTAACAATCAAGTTAACTGAAAACGCGCTCGGGGCAAAAACCATTGCGAATAATTACACATTTTATGTTGAAAATTGAAAATAACAGCCGCGTAATTATGATCTCACTATATAAAATAAGTAATTAATTTTTGAGTATATTTTTAAACTATTTCAGGACTATACTCGCAGAATCCGAAGTGCAAACTTTCACTGACTGTTTGTAATACCGGGCCTAACGATAAAAATAAAATAATTAATTATGACGAAATCAAGCGCGCCATCAATCTTTAAAAAATTGCATCTACCTTTAATCACATCAAGCTGCACATTCCTGTGCTTATAATTTGAATTTCTGAATAAATAGTTTGTTTAAATTCGAGCGGTGTGACTGCAGAGCTGTGAAATGGCGTTTTGTTCAAACCCTTTAAATCCCGTAGCGCTCCGTGGTCTAGCGGCATCGATCGATGTGAGCCCAATGTGTATGCAAACGTAGAGGGTTCAAATCCAAGTCCACCAGAGATTTTTTTAAAATTAAACATCCATCCTGTGACTGCAAGAGAGAGACAACCAGAGCAGAAGAGAGAGAGAGAGATAAATCTACCAAAACAGGGACTTAGAAAAAAAAACTCAACAAATTTGAAATTCAAATATTCGCGCGAAATTAAAATGGCCTCCGTGCATGAGAGAGAGAGAGAGAGAGCAGCTTCGATGAGGGAGACGGAAAATTTAGCAGTTTGAAATTCAAATATTTCCGCGAAAATTCAAAATTAAAAACGACACCTGTGAGAAGTGCGCGCGCAGAAAACCAAGATGGCGGACACCCGGGAGATTTAAATTCAAAAAATTGAACTTAGAAAAAAAAATCTGAAAAATTTCCTATAGTAAGTAGGGTTAATGGAACTCTGGTTAATCCATTCATGCGCGCCGCCGCGTAATTCCGGAAGCAAATTAAAAATGGCCGCGCGTAATTTAATCGGAAGCTAATGCGTAATTTAATCAGTAGCACATATGTAAATTACATATCAAACTTCATATGTGATTAATTAGATCAAACCGCGAAATGAATTGGGTCAATCCGCGAAAATTCCGCGAAATCCGCGAATAAATCCGCGAATTAAACCGCGAATCCGCGAATCAAATAAAAAGGAGTGGGGGTGAACTAGCCCTATTCTACTAGAATTAAACAAAAATGACAACATTTGATAACAGTTTTTGAAAAATGTTATTAATACAAGCTGGATAAAACCGTTAATAGTATTAGTTTAAGTTTCTGGTAGATGTAAGATGTAACACATTAAAATACCTCTTTTGATTTGGGACAGTTTACAACAAACCATATCTGTCCCATCACCATCTCCTACATAGTCAATTCCGCAAAGTGACCTTCTAATAAATTCCACTTCACTTCTACTTTCTGGTTGCAAATATTGCTGTTCTAGCACTGGACATTCATACACTGGTACGCAACTTCCATTTCTATTATCTGGAGTTGTGCATGGCGAATCTCTTTCTGAAACAAAAACAATTCTTTAAAAGTACTTGATATGGCTTTGTGGAAAGAAGAAAAGTAAGATTACCATTTGAATATATTTTTAAGACAAAATAGTTAATTAAAGGCAAGTACGTTTATTTGTAAGTTTTGTGTATTTGCACTCTTCTGCATATTACGTTATAAAAAAATCTTTTGAAAGGCATTGGCAATAATTAACTTGATATTTGAGAAGTAAGAACTTGCGCTAACAATATGATAAAGCAAAAAATACTTACACAGTAAATAGTAGTGGTGCCAATATACCGCCGATTTGACAATGTAGATGTCAAGTAAATGAATATTATACACAAGCAGAGAGTGGAGAGTGCAGATAGGACAGAGAACGCCTACAATGTGGCATTTGACAAGCAAAGGTAACAGTTAATAAATGTTTGTATCCGAATCATTACTAAATTAAAAATGTTGACAGAAGTTGCAATTTACCAACATTTGTTAATGCATTAAAAATTAATTTTGATAATTTTCAAGTCTGGCATAAAATTTGCAAAATCTGAAAAATGTACAAGGGATTGAAATAAAAAAAGTTTTAAAATTGTTAACATCTTTATTATTATTGTTTATTATACTCCACGCGAAACGTTACTGCAAGTTCTCCTGCATAGGAGATCCCTTGGGTTGTTTAGTCAATATGTCTTTAATTTTCTAATAATTGTGCAATAAATATATTTTGAAAGAATTTGTTGTTTTGGGAGCTTTTACGTTGTCTAAACTAAGTAACTTTGCATTTTCCATACACATACATATGAACATGTATTTATATTTTTAAAGTCCCATAAATTTTTTCCATTACAATTCCGCATTAAGTTTTAGTACAAACAGGTGACACTAACATCCCAACCCTGCCAATTGTCACTACCATTCTGCGAACAAGTGCAGCGTGGCAATAACATTAACCCACGTAATATTTTCATGTTAGAGAGAAATACAATCCGACACGCTATTTACTATTTACTTGAAAGTTTACAATTTCACAAAGGGCCAATATAAACAAAATTGCACATTTTCCTTATTTAAAAATTGAGAAAATAAGGTAATCTCCCCCTTACTACTTCATCACGAACTCTCTTAAAAAATACAAACGTCCAATTGAAAGTCTCCAAGCAGCGAATTTCACACAAATACTAATTTTAAGGTTTTCTGACATGAGCCGCAAAATTTTTAAAAACCCACAGATTCATCCACATACTGCCAAAAACAAAATTCCACATTTTTGTCTGTCCGCCTGTTTATGCGAACATCAAATTTGCTACAAGCAGTGGCGTAACTATCATATGTGCAGGGGGTGCGAAGAACCTCGGCGCCGAATCTATATAAGCGCCGCGGTAGCGAAGTTTTTAGTGAAAATAAAAGTTTTCCTAGAATAGTGGTTCAAAGCGGCAACAGACTATGATACGTGAGCGCCACTGAGCTCTTTTGAATGCGCAGTATTTTCTCCTTTTGAGTAGATTAGAAGTTCCAGCTCTAGTGTGTGTTTGTGATTCTTAGATTTCATAGTGCATAGTGCATAGTAACATACTATAAATTCAAAATTTTAAACAGCAAATTTCTGGGGATTGCCTCAGATACAGAGGTAATAGAGAGTGCCAAATTACTTCAAACTACTTATGAGACTGATCTCGATAACGGCTTTCTAAAGCAAATTGTAATCTCTGAAACTTCTTTTTGGCGTGAATTCATAATTCATATTCTTATATGGGTATTTCGCCACTCTGCAAATTAAAATATTAAATAACGAAAATATTAACAACGAACGTTTCGAGGGACAATCTGCACTCGTTATCAACGAATAACAATTAAAACTAACAAGAACTTATCTTTTTTTTTCACTGGAAGGAAAAACGACCAACCTCCAATGAATTTTCTGACATTGACGTTTGTTGATATCTGTACCTACTTGATCTCATCTTTATGAATCGATAGCCAACTATTGTCTAAAAATATTGAGAAAGACGACACGCATTTTTCTTCGTTAAGTAAAATATATGCCGTTTCCTTAATTTTTCGCCTAGTTGACATCGATTCTTTAGACAAGATCTTTGTGTTGTCCCATTGTATTTTATGGTTTTCATCCCAAGCATGTTCTGCAGCTTAGACTTATTGAATTGATACTTTTTCAACATATTTTTATGTTCTTTAACTCTCACTGCTAAAGGCCTGGACGTTTCACCGATATAATATTTCCCGCATTCACAGGGAATACTATATATACAATTCCTTGAATGTTGTTCTTCGTTGAACGGTTTAGTTTTTGTAAGAACTGACTGCAAAGTATTCATCGTTTTGAATACCGTCCTAACATTGGATCTATTTCCAATTCGTTTAATTTTGTCAGATATGCCTGGAATATATGGTATAGTAAGAGTATTATATTTTTGAGTGTCATTCCTTTGTATGTGTGTGGCATTGCTTCGTGTATTGAAAATGTTCCGAACAAGAGTCTCTGGACAGCCATTATCTTGTAAAACATTAGTAATAAATTCTTTCTCTTTTTTGAAAATTGTATCATTAGAGCAAACAACTTTGGCTCTGTCGTAAAGACTTTTTACAACGCCTGTCTTTATGTTTTTGTGATGGTTAGAATTAAAATGTAAGTACCTATTAGTATTGGTTTTCTTACGGTATACTGATGTTTCAAAAGTATTTATTGTGCGTGTGATTAGTGTATCAAGAAAGGGTAACTGATTGTTTTGCTCTGTTTCTAATGTGAATTTGATGGAGGTTTCTTTACTGTTAATATGTTCAAGAAATTTGTCCACCTCATCCATATCATGAGGCCAAATTGCAAAAACATCATCGACATATCTCCACCAAACTACTGGTTTGTTGGTGTACGTGTAGACATGTTGTTGTTCAAAGTCTTCCATAAAAATGTTACTAACAATAGGAGATAGAGGAGAACCCATTGCCATCCCGAAATCTTGTTGGTAAAATTCATTGTTTAGTTGAAAGTATGTCGTTTTAATGCATAGTGTTAAAAGTTCCATAATGGTACCAACGTTTAATGTTGTTCGCGTATGTAATGTGTTATCGTTTTGTAGCCTATGTTTAATGATGTTGAGTGTTTTGTCTACTGGAACATTAGTGAAGAGACTAACTACATCGAAACTAACCATTAAGTGTTGTGTATTTATGTTTGCTTCTTTAAGTTTTTCAAGGAAATGGGGCGTGTTCTTTATATACGTGTCTGTATTTCCTGATATAGGAGTCAGTATCTTAAGTAAATATTTAGCTAAACTGTGACAAGGAGAACCTATAGAACTAACTATTGATCTAAGTGGTACATTTGATTTGTGTATCTTTGGTAATCCATAAAAATGTGGTGGTTTACTGTAGTGTGGTGTTAGCGTACGTCTTACAAAATCTGTAAATTGTTCTCTGTGTTTGTAAAGTGTTCTGTATATTTTTGTTTCTATTGTATGTGTTGGATCTTTATTTAGTTTAGTGTATTGACCCTCACTAATTAGTGTTAAAAGTTTTTTGTTGTATGTGGTTGTGTCAAGTACTACTGTGGCGTTGCCTTTGTCTGCAGGTAGAATTTTAATTGTGTTATCGGTTTTTAGTGTGTGTAGTGAATGTTTTTCTTGTTTGGATATATTTTGTCTGATTGTGTAAGGTCGTTCTAGTATGATTTTGTTTCTAATTCTGTATTCCTGTCTAATGTCTTCTGGAAGTTTTTGACAAGTCTCTTCTATAGCTGTAACTAAATCAAGTTTATTAATTCGTTTTGGCGCCACTGCGTAGTTGAGTCCTTTGCCAAGAACTAATTTGTCAGTGGTGTTTAGTTCTTTAGAAGACAGATTAACTACAGTTTTATTTAAAAAAGTGTCACTGTTCTTTAGTGTATTTAGTTCAATTGTGTGTTTTTCTTGTATGAGGTGTTGGTACTTTTTTAAATGTGTACGTTTTTGCTCTGTGTGTGTTTTGTTGTAGGTATTACTAATAGAGTTGTACATACGATTGAAATCGTCTTCCCGTACATCCCTTTGCATCACCTGTTCCAGTTTGTTTATGTCAGAAAATAGTATCGCTTTGTTATGTCTGTGAAATTGTATTGTGTCTCTGACTAGAGCTTCACTCGCTCTTTTCATGATATTACTAGAACGAGCACTTACCTAAGGTGCTTTGAGTCTAAACCCTTTTGGAATAATACAGCTATTTCTACACCTTATGTAAGTGCTCGTTCTAGTAATATCATGAAAAGAGCGAGTGAAGCTCTAGTCAGAGACAGAATACAATTTCACAGACATAACAAAGCGATACTATTTTCTGACATAAACAAACTGGAACAGGTGATGCAAAGGGATGTACGGGAAGACGATTTCAATCGTATGTACAACTCTATTAGTAATACCTACAACAAAACACACACAGAGCAAAAACGTACACATTTAAAAAAGTACCAACACCTCATACAAGAAAAACACACAATTGAACTAAATACACTAAAGAACAGTGACACTTTTTTAAATAAAACTGTAGTTAATCTGTCTTCTAAAGAACTAAACACCACTGACAAATTAGTTCTTGGCAAAGGACTCAACTACGCAGTGGCGCCAAAACGAATTAATAAACTTGATTTAGTTACAGCTATAGAAGAGACTTGTCAAAAACTTCCAGAAGACATTAGACAGGAATACAGAATTAGAAACAAAATCATACTAGAACGACCTTACACAATCAGACAAAATATATCCAAACAAGAAAAACATTCACTACACACACTAAAAACCGATAACACAATTAAAATTCTACCTGCAGACAAAGGCAACGCCACAGTAGTACTTGACACAACCACATACAACGAAAAACTTTTAACACTAATTAGTGAGGGTCAATACACTAAACTAAATAAAGATCCAACACATACAATAGAAACAAAAATATACAGAACACTTTACAAACACAGAGAACAATTTACAGATTTTGTAAGACGTACGCTAACACCACACTACAGTAAACCACCACATTTTTATGGATTACCAAAGATACACAAACCAAATGTACCACTTAGACCAATAGTTAGTTCTATAGGTTCTCCTTGTCAAAGTTTAGCTAAATATTTACTTAAGATACTGACTCCTATATCAGGAAATACAGACACGTATATAAAGAACACGCCCCATTTCCTTGAAAAACTTAAAGAAGCAAACATAAACACACAACACTTAATGGTTAGTTTCGATGTAGTTAGTCTCTTCACTAATGTTCCAGTAGACAAAACACTCAACATCATTAAACATAGGCTACAAAACGATAACACATTACATACACGAACAATATTAAACGTTAGTACCATTATGGAACTTTTAACACTATGCATTACAACGACATACTTTCAACTAAACAATGAATTTTACCAACAAGATTTCGGGATGGCAATGGGTTCACCTTTATCTCCCATTGTTAGTAACATTTTTATGGAAGACTTTGAACAACAACATGTCTACACGTACACCAACAAAACAGTAGTTTGGTGGAGATATGTCGATGATGTTTTTGCAATTTGGCCTCATGATATGGATGAGGTGGACAAATTTCTTGAACATATTAACAGTAAAGAAACCTCCATCAAATTCACATTAGAAACAGAGCAAAACAATCAGTTACCCTTTCTTGATACACTAATCACACGCACAATAAATACTTTTGAAACATCAGTATACCGTAAGAAAACCAATACTAATAGGTACTTACATTTTAATTCTAACCATCACAAAAACATAAAGACAGGCGTTGTAAAAAGTCTTTACGACAGAGCCAAAGTTGTTTGCTCTAATGTTACAACTTTCAAAAAAGAGAAAGAATTTATTATTAATGTTTTACAAGATAATGGCTATCCAGAGACTCTTGTTCGGAACATTTTCAATACACGAAGCAATGCCACACACATACAAAGGAATGACACTCAAAAATATAATACTCTTACTATACCATATATTCCAGGCATATCTGACAAAATTAGATGAATTGGAAATAGATTCAATGTTAGGACGGTATTCAAAACGATGAATACTTTGCGGTCAGTTCTTACAAAAACTAAACCTTTCAACGAAGAACAACATTCAAGGAATTGTATATATAGTATTCCCTGTGAATGCGGGAAATATTATATCGGTGAAACATCCAGGCCTTTAGCAGTGAGAGTTAAAGAACATAAAAATATGTTGAAAAAGTATCAATTCAATAAGTCTAAGCTGGCAGAACATGCTTGGGATGAAAACCATAAAATACAATGGGACAACACAAAGATCTTGTCTAAAGAATCGATGTCAACTAGGCGAAAAATTAAGGAAACGGCATATATTTTACTTAACGAAGAAAAATGCGTGTCGTCTTTCTCAATATTTTTAGACAATAGTTGGCTATCGATTCTTAAAGATGAGATCAAGTAGGTACAGATATCAACAAACGTCAATGTCAGAAAATTCATTGGAGGTTGGTCGTTTTTCCTTCCAGTGAAAAAAAAGGATAAGTTCTTCTTAGTTCTAATTGTTATTCGTTGATAACGAGGGCAGATTGTCCCTCGAAACGTTCGTTGTTAATATTTTCGTTCATTAATATTTTAATTTGCAGAGTGGCGAAATACCCATATAAGAATATGAATTAAAGCAAATTGTACAATTTCGATCTTCGTACGCAACTAGTATTAAATCTTGCTTATCAGTGAATGAAGTGGGAGAAAATTGTTTATCTAATCACACATCATTGGCTAGCTTTCCAGATTTGTATACAGCTTATGTCCTATTTTTTACGGTTTGCGGAAAGTTCGTTCCCCACATCTCGTTCCCCACATTTCGTACCCCACATTTCGTTCCGGGGATATTTCGTCTCCCCACATCTCGTACCCGGAAAGTTCGTTCCCGAACGAGCTCAATTTGTCTCCTAGATTACATGGTGTTGAAAAATGAGTTAAGCGATCGGAATGCAGTTGGAAAATGAAAGATATTTTAATTAATTAATGTATTATAATAAACTGATAAGAACTATATACAGTATGTCCCCGGATTGAGTTTACAAGAGGGAACTAAATTTTATTTTTAGTTTTACCAAAGAGCGTATGCTCTTTTGTTTTACATAAAAATGTTATAGGAATTATAATTTCTGCTTGGTTTGTAGAGAATTTTAAGAACATTTTCAGTTTTTCAAAAACAACTCGGCCTTGACAGTTAAGCAAAAAATATTTTCTTTTCAGATAAACTACCCTTTTTGTTCATGATACGGCAAAATATTATAACGAAAAGTTGTTCACAATGAGAAATTACGGCCCTATAAAAAATATCAGGAAGATACGTACTACTTAGATTAAACCGTCATTTTTAACAAATGCAATTTATTTTGTTATTATAATATAAATTAATTAAAATATCTTTAATTTTCTAACTGTATTCCGATCGCTGCACTCGTTTTTCAACACCTTGAAATCTAGGAAACAAATTGAGCTCGCTCGGGAACGAAGTCTCCGGGTACGAGATGTGGGGAGACGAAATATCCCCGGAACGAAATGTGGGGTACGAAATGTGGGGAACGAACTTTCCGTATCCCATTTCTTACATCCCGTCACTACAGCCTCCACTGAGAGGTCTTTTTCTAAATTAAAAATTATTTAAAACTTTTTGCTGAGTAAGATGAGCCAAATACGCCTAAAGAGTTTTGCATTACTGAGTATCGAGAAAGTAAGAGCCAGTACTCTTGGTTTTAATTCACTGATAGATATGTTAGTGCTAGCAAAGTCTCGCAAAAGAGAGTTTAATTAAAGTGCTATACCTACATATTTATATATCTATATATTTTATTTTTCTTGCGAATTATTTAAATTTGTATTCCTTTTACGTGGTTTTTGTTTTTGTATTTTAATATGTATTTTTATGTTTCATGTTATATTTTGCAAGTGTTTGATGTAATAGTAAAACCTGTTCTATTTTATGGGTCGGAATCGTGGACGGTTACAGAACTGGTAAAGCAGAAATTGCAGGTGTTTGTAAATAGGCTTTTGGTGGCCAGTCATTATTTCGAACAAAGATCTTTGAGACCAAACAAATCAGGTGGACATTAATATAGAAATTAGGAGAAGAAAATATGGATGGTTAGGGCATACGTTGCGAAAAAATTAAACTGAAATTTGCAGAAAAGTTTTGATTGGAACCTTTAGGGTTTCAGAAACAGAAGACGCCCACGAAAAACGTGGAAGAGAACGGTAAAACAAAAGACAGGAACGACTATAGCACAACTGAGCCAAATAGCAAAGGGAAATGACAACTGGAGAGAATATACGAATACCCTAGGTCCCAATAGGGAATAATGGGATTATTATTATTATTATGATGTTATATTTAATAAAAGATTGAAACATCTAAATGTGTTTTATTTTGCAGTAAGTAACCTTTCATGTTTAGAAAAGAGCTTATTAATATTCTTTAAGCTTTTAAAGTGTTGCATGACCATAAATTACCCCCCTCTTTTTTTTCTGAAACTTCTTCTCTAAAGCGGCTATAATTTATTCTTGCACACCGGCGCCAAACCGTCTTGTTACGCCACTGGCTACAAGTTTTCTCTCCCTGTAACTTTGCTTCTGTGCATCGCAAACCCCAAACGACAGCCGGTATGATGACCGTTGGTTCATCCTCTTTCCAACAAGCCCTAAATCACATTTTCAAAAAGTATGCGATGTAACGGCATCGAACGCTTTTGTGTGCAGAAAATCGTTTTAACACCAGTATTTTTGCCCCTTCGAATCTTACATTTTCACCTCCTTAGAAAGTTCACTTTTGACGAGATCTTCAAAATGACACCAACAACAATTACCTGCAATACGTGCAACTTGCAAAAATTCGCGAAAACTGCGCATTTTCCAAGCGTCACACAAATCGCTAAAAGAGCCCCATATTAGCCTCACATCTCCAATTATTTAAACACTAACGTTCTACACCCAAATTGGTTGCGAAATAATTCATTTAATGCAATTTGTACAAGAGTGATCCATTTTGTGTGTCTAGTTAATTTTGAGGTTAGAAAATCCACATAAAAAGCCACTTATAAAAATTTAAAACCCTACTACTGGCTTACTTGCGTCGCCCTGAGTCGATTGACACCAAAATCAGCCAATTCTGCCCACGGCTTCGCTCTCAAAGTGGCATCAAGCAAGCAAGCAAGGAAGCAATCAAAATTATTATGTCGGATTTTCAATGTTAAAAACACATTCGCAAACCGAATTTCCAATTCGTGACCTTAATCATAGCAACCGAGTGTTTTACCCTTACACCATACTCACATCGTAATTACACGGCAGCTTAACGACTATTGATAATAACCCGAATACAAATCAACAAACACATACAAAGACAACTAATCTCGTTCAAAAGCTTTATGTTCTTTACATTATTATTCCATACGAACTGACGCAGAAACCACCCTGAGAGGTTATGTCGTTCTCGGGATAAAATGTTTAGTTCATCCTGCGAAACACCTTCGGTAAACTTAATTTTACGACTTTCCTTTAACGCCAAAGTGGTTGCAGTCTTCACAAAAGCTTGTGATTGAGCGGTTGCGGCAAAAATTGCAAATTAGTAGAAATAGTTCAGAAGAATAGGCCGAGAGTGCAGACGTGCAATAAAGTGCTGGCGATGGAATACCTGTTTTGAGGCTTTATCCCAGTTCATTACGCGTAATTTATAGTGCAAGACGGTAACAAGTTGTTGAACTGCGAAGTGAAAGCGAATCAGTTAAATAGGCGACTAAATGACATATAAAACGGGATTTAGTGCCTAAATAAATCTAAAGTAGTGTGCGAGCGTGAACAAGGTTACCGCAAGTGTTCGACGGGTCAATAGAGAAACAAGGTCAACGCACCGTGCCGGCTGGTGCGCAGTAGCTGCTTTCAAGGGGTGGTCGAACGAAGTCGATAACAATAGGTGGCAGTGACGTAACATAGGCACTATGAGTAGACAATAAACACAACTGCAGTGAGGGAGTAAAAAAACATAAAAAGACTAATGATTGAGGAGTGTACAAGAGTAAATAACATCGGTAACATAATGAAGCCAAACAGTAAAAGAAAAAGCCAGGAGAAAGAACCCAATGCAACGGAAGGAGAAGCAGAAGCCTGTAAAAGGAACAAAAAATGGCAGAAATCAACATCAATTATAAGTAAGGACCCAGAGCAAGAAAGAGAAGAGGAAACGATGGTGACTGAAAATCTTGAGAAGTTAATAAAGGGATTATATGCCCAGATACAATAAATAAAAGGAAATACCAGCAGTACCAAAGTGACTATAAATTAGGGATGTCGTACCCGGTCTAAAGTCAAACCCGGGTACCCGAAAGCAGTACCCGGGTACCTCCGGGTACCCGAAATATATAACAAAAATGTTAGTGTACATCTGAACATCTGAAGTAACTACAAATTGCTTTCTTTTACGCCGCGAGTTTTAAATTGAACTAAATTGCAATAGTACCTACTCGCCAATTCAAACTGCAAGTCGTCTGTTATTTGTAAGTATTTCCGCACTTCCAAGTGTTATCAAATTCAAGTACGTGACTTTTTGTCCGAAATTGGTAGCAGCATCAATCAACATCACACACAGGATGTTTATGTTACTTCATCCCATACTGAAGCAATTTAATGGTACTATTGACGGGTTGAATATTTCCGTGAAGCGGATTTATTGCCTTCCTTATATGAAACAAAAATCATGTGGTATGGGATCACCCCATCCCATTCTTGTTATTACTGCATGGTTATGTTTTTCTAGCGCTTATTGCTATTATTTTTATCATCTTCTCCGAAAAAGGCTGACTTTTTGGAAATTACATAATTTACTAGTCGGGTACCAGGGTCCTGAAACTACATCCGGGTCGACTATTACCCGGGTACCCGCCGACATCCCTACTATAAATAGCATTGGTAAACAAATGAAAGAAGTGAATATAATGAAAAGAAAGCTAGAAAATCAGGAGAGGGCAAACAAGAAAAACAACATTATTATCAGCCATAATACCACAAGTGGTATGATTATCATCTGTGATATTTTCGAATTGAAACCGAGGTGCAAATTCAACAAGTCCAAAGGACTAGTCAAATTTGCTCCTTCGGTTTCAATGAGAAATATCACCGATTACTAATCATACCGCGAGTTGTATTTAGTGAGAGAATACAATGAATTATGTTGGTGGCACTGTAAGTCTATGTCAAATTCGAGGTTATCAGGTTAGATTTTGCGTCAGTTTGTGTCAAAACTGACGCAAAACCTAACCTGCTAGCGAAACTTTTGCGTAGCAACAGACCACAATAAGGTGATACGAATTTTTGTTTTGTATCACCGCTGTGGTACACATGTATTCAAGGGTTTTTATGCTTCCAATTAGTTTAAAAAGGGCCACGTGATTAATGAATTGTATTTTCAAGAATATAGAATTTAACAAAGATAATACCAAACAAAAGGTTAAAGATTTCCTCCTGTATGAAATAGGCATAAGAACGGATATCGAAGATACATTTAAGGTGGGGAGACAAGAAGCTAAGGTGACTAGTTAATCTGAAAAATTTTGACCAAACACTTAAAATACTGAAACAAAAAAGTAAACTGGGTAATAGAGAAATCTACATAGACTGTGATCTCACTTTGGAAGAACAGAAAATACAAGCAGCAATAGGGAAGGTTGCCAGGAAAGACAAAGAACAATGCAAGAAAATTAAAGTTGTTTACAGAAAAATTGAAATGAACAAAATAAAATACGAGTGGCCCGAAGCAGAAGGCGAAAGCTTGAAAAAAGTGGGCGACCAGGCTTCACAAAAACTAAGTACACACACTAAGGGTGGGAAAGTCAAGACAAACACGGCAACGGAAAGGACTGCGAATAAAATAGACAATAAATCGACGAACAAAAGTAGTTTTTGTATATAATTTCGGTTTTTTAATGTGTTAATATAAGTTTCGATGCGTCTACGCCAAACATGTAATTGGTCCCTAAAACAATAAACTATTATTTTTATTTTATTATTATTAAGTCTGAGATTAAGAATAAAGATGTATTTCACATAGGAACATGGAACATACAAAGCATAAAAGAAAAAGACAGAGAACTTGGAAATGAATTCGACAAATCAAAAATAAAGGTACTGGGAATTACTGAAACTAAGATGAAGGGTAAGAGCACAAAGATAATGAATGATCATTTACTAATCTACAGTGGAGTAGAAGTAATGGAAAGAGCCAAGGAGAGGGTAGCATGGCTGATACATAATAATAATGAAATAATGAAATAAACCGCGCCCAATCATCGTCAAGTTCGTTAGTTACAAACATAAGGATTTGGTTATTAGAAACAAACGCAATTTCAAATCTACTAAAATTATAGTAAAGGAGGATTTAACGAAAAGGCGTTTGGAACTCTATAAGTTAACAGCGGATAAATACGGCTTCCGTAATGTGTGGACCTATGACGGAACTATCAAAGCTAAAATTAACAATGAAATTAAAACCATAAGAAGTGCGAGTAACTTGGAAATGTAATTATGATATTTAGCGTATGTATATTTCTTATTAATGATGGTTTCTGTTTTTAATGTTTATCTATTGCGGCAGAAATATATTTTTAAGTTTATCGCTGGGAGCAACTAAAATAAATTTGAATTATTTTTATCTGCTTTGGCAAGTTTTCTTATCTTAGTTTATTTTTATTAAGCAATTAAATTAATTCTACACCTATATACATATATAATTCACTGTAACTTATTAATTATAGCAGTAACTGTGCACATGGCTGTAAAATTTAAGTGCGCACATGTGAATGTTAGGTCATTAGTGGCAAATTTTTTAGACTTAAGAGATAAGGTTATTGCTTCTAATTATGACTTAGTAGCTGTGACTGAAACATGGTTAACTGAGTCCATAACAAACCAATTAAATTATATCGATTGGTATGTTTTTATACGTTGTGATCGATCTAGCAGAGGTGGTGGTGTAGGATTTTACATTAAAAATCAATATTCTTTTAACGTAATTCAATCTAATAACGTGATTGAACAACTCTGGATAAAATTATTTGTGGGCAAAAAGAAACATGTTATTTGTGGAGTTATTTATAATCCTCCGATTTCTGTAAACCAGCACACACAGTTCTTAAATAATTTTGAAGATGCCTTGTCTACACTAATTCCCACAGCAGACCATTTGTTTTGTTTTGGCGATTTCAACATAAATTTATTAAATTTTGAGAGTAATCTTAGTAGTAATTTCATATCCTTAATTGAAGGAATGGGTCTTAAACAACTCATTAATGAACCTACCCGTGTTACTTTAACATCATCAACTCTTGTTGATTTTATCCTAACAACATCTCCGGAGTTGGTGACTAATTCTGGTGTTATTGGTTATTCTGCTTCAGAACATGACTTAATTTATTGTGATATAAATACACATATGCATAAATCTACTCCCACGTTTCGAACCTACAGAAATTTTAAGTATTTTGATCATTTAGTATTCTACTACCATTTGCAGTCGATTCCATGGCGGAACATACACGATTTTAATAATATCGATGAAAAGGTCGACTTCCTGACTGACAATCTGACTATTCTTTTTAACCTGCATGCGCCTTTCGTAACTTCCAGGTTTACTAAGCCTCCTTCGCCCTGGCTAACGGATGGCTTAAAGGATATGATGTCTCTAAGAGATGCGGCATTACGGAAATTTAAAATAACCTAACAACCAGGCCACTGGGAGTATTATAAGCAACTACGTAATCTAACTACTGCTGCGGTAAGAAATGAGAAGAAAGCTTATTATCGGCAAAGATTACGAAATTCTCCCTCTACAATGTGGAAGGATTTAAAACATTTAAATATTAAATCTAAATTGAACACCATTCCCCCTTACTTGTCTAATGCAACAGAAATAAATAATTATTTTGTTAATGCAACTCCAGTAAATCTAAGCGATAATGCAGAGGTGACACATTTTTACAATGGCAGTACGTTGGAATCTGTGGTATCTCGGTTGACTTTTCGTTTAGTTTCAGAAGACGAAGTTCTTAAAATTATAACTACTATTAAAACCCGGGCCACCGGTGCTGATGGCATTAATATTGTTATGCTAAATATGTGTTTGTCTTTTTTGATTCCCTTTCTTACTCATATCATAAATTTTTGCCTCAGTAATTCCGTATACCCAAACTCCTGGAAAAAAGCTCTTATAATACCTTTGCCTAAAGTACCACATCCCCTCGAATATAAAGATCTTCGTCCTATAAGCATATTACCAACAATATCAAAGGTCCTAGAGAAAGTTATCGAACATCAGTTACGGAACCACCTTACAGTTAACAGAGTCATCCCGAACTGTCAATCGGGTTTTAGACCCGGTCATAGTTGCTGTACTGCTCTTCTCAATATAACTGATGAAATTATAACAGCAACCGATAAGGGTATGCTAACGGTTCTTGTTTTATTGGACTATTGTAAGGCTTTTGATAACATAGACCATGAAATCTTAATATCTATTTTACACTATATTGGCTTAACCCCTGACGCCATCAAACTCCTATCTAACTATCTTTTGTATAGGTGTCAAGCAGTCGTCTCGTCGGGCAGTCAGTCAGATTTTCTACCTATTAGTAAAGGAGTACCGCAGGGATCTATATTGGGCCCTCTCCTGTTTTCTATTTATATTTCCACTTTTCCGTCTGTGTTGGAGTCTTGCAAGTGTCACTTTTATGCCGATGACACACAACTGTACATATCGTTTTTGCCATATGATCTCGATAACAGTTGTATTATATTAAATAATGCTTTAGAATGTTTGAACAATATATCTAAAACACATGGATTACATTTGAATCCTAAAAAATCTGTTGCTATTCTATTTGGTAGTAAAGTAAATCGAATGAGAGCTCTTGGTGACGTAGTAATAAAGATTGGTGATGAAACATTGCCCCTACAAGACTCTGTTGTTAACCTGGGTGTCATCATGGATTATAAACTGCGTTTTAAAGAGCATATCTCTAAATGTCTGAGAAATGCGTATGGCGTATTAAATAATCTTTCAAAATCGATATCTATTTGATACAAAAACTAAAGCTTTACTATGCAATTCGCTTGTGTTGTCAAAGGTAAATTATTGTGATGTTGTGTACTATTCCAGCATATATTCTCGGGATGTAAATAGAATCCAATGCTTACAAAATGCGTGCATGAGATTAATATATGGCATCCGCAAGTATCACAGAATTAGTCACAAACTCAAGGATTTAAACTGGTTGAATATGCGTAACCGACGTTTGTTACACGCGCTTTCTCTTTATCACGATATCTTAACTAAGGAAAGTCCATCATATCTTTACAATAAAATTACTTTCCGTTCAGATGTACACAATTTGAATCTTAGGTTCAAAGGGTTACTCACACCACCACTTCACTCTACTGCTTTTTTCCAACGATCGTACTCTTACTGTATAGTTAAAACTTTTAATGATCTACCTAACGATATAAAATCGCTTTCAAAAAGTAAATTTATATTGGCTATTCGAACACTAATGCTAAATGGTGTTGTATTTTAGATGTGCGAACCTGAATAAAAATAGAGGATAACTATGTATAGTGCATACATTTTTATGCATTTGCATAGGTATACACATGTAGATAATTTAATTTTTTTTTGTTATTATTACTACTAGTAAGGTTATCTTATTGCAAAACATTTATATATTTTTTTCTTTCTCTTTTTGATTGGGCTATTTACTGCTATTGAGTATCATATACGTTTTTAATACATATGTTGTGTGCTGCTACTCTTGTGTGTGTTTTGATTTATATATTTACTTTTAAGTTACACTCTACAATCAATGATTATAATTATCAAGTCGGGGTTTAGTGTAAGAGCATTTGGCAGCTTGTCATAGCTGCTGTACTGAACTCCGCCCCGTATTTAATTAGTGTTAGTTATAATGTATTATTTGAAGTATCTAATAAAAAACATTATTATTATTATTATAAGGAGTGGAAAGACAAAGTATTATATTGGGAATATAAGTTAGGTCTAAAAATTAACGATGAAGAGAAGCTAGACTGTATTGTGGTACACGAACTAAACGAAGATGTAAAGATAGAATAAGAGAAGGGACTTTTCAATAAATTACAAAAAACTGTAGATAAAATATAGAACGAATTACTAATAGTAGGAGACCTCAACGCAAAGGTTGGTGAGGATGTTATTAGATATGCGCCCTACATAGGGAAGTTCGGAGAGGAAGAAATTACTAGAAATGAAAGACATCTGCTGAAATTTTGTATGGAAAACGAATTGATAATCACAAATGTCAAATTTAAACAACGAGATATCCATAAATATACGAGGGTGCTAAAAAGTACAGATGAAAATTCCATTATCTGTATATATAAAAATCAATAGCGGTGTGTTAGTAACGCAAAAACTCGAGAACAACTTGACCGATTTGGATGATTTTTTTTTGTTCGTCTTACTCCCGAGGTGGTTTAGCAAAAAAGAAAATTCGGAAAAATCCAAAGGAAAAGCCGGAAAATTGGAAAATATCGAAAGTGTGTTTTTCTATACACTGTACGACTTTCTGTTTGCAGTCATACTTTTATGATTCTGTGCTTAATGGTTTGAAGGGTTTTCCCTGTTATATATGATATTTAGATGTTATGAGAATTGTTATATATGACATGATACTTTAGATGTAATAAGATTGTATAAAATAATAAACTTAGATACATAACATGGTGACAGCTAAAAAAGCAAATCCAAGAAATTAATAAAACGTTCATATTAAACGACAAACAGAATAAGGGAAACATAATTCAAAATATTAAAATGGATCTGAAGCCACCCAAGGAGCTAGAGCTTACTGGAAATGTCAGCGAGAACTGGAAAAAGTGGAAAGCTAGGTTCGTAACTTACATGGTAGCTACGGAGAAACACCAAAAGGATGATGAAGTTAAAATTGCACTGCTACTCAGCATAATGGGAGAAGCGGGACAAGACATATTTTCCACATTAGGTGTGTCTAAAGCTGAAGCAAGAAATTATAACACAGTTTTGCAGAAATACGATGCCTACTTTGAGCCCATGAAAAATATAGTTTTTGAAAGATTCAAATTCTTCACACGGAAGCAGAATCCGGAAGAGAGTATTGACAACTATGTAACGGAGTTGAAAAAACTAGCAGATACCTGCGAATTCAAAAGTGATAAGGACAGCCTCATACGAGACCGAATTGTTCTACGGGTGCATGATAAAAAGCTGCAAGAAGCACTACTGAGGGAAACTAAACTTGATCTAAAAAAGGCAGTTGAGGTTTGTAAAGCAAGGGAGACCTGCAATCAACACATTAAGATTGTAGCAGAAGGACAAGTCCAAGAAATAAACATCTCAAGAAAGAAAGCCATTATTAGCCAATCAACCCGTGTATCTCCAAACGGGAACCAGAGAATGGACACCAGCAAAGGTTATAGGCAGATATAATGATCGCTCCTATGTAGTTCAAACAAACAACAGAGAATATAGAAGAAATCAATCATATTTGAGACCAGTCCATCAGAAAGAGAAAGACAACTTTGAAGAGGCAGAAGGAAGATATGGAAATAGCGAAACAGAAGGTCAGACACAGGCAAGTCCAAAGCAGCAATTACCAACAGAAGGAAGCCTAAAACAGCAAGAGCGAATTGAAGCACCAGTGACCAGACCCGGAAGAGCAGTTAGAAAACCCCTTCGATACCTGGAATAGGACATTCTAAAGGAAGGGCATGTTATATATGATATTTAGATGTTATGAGAATTGCTATATATGACATGATACTTTAGATGTAATAAGATTGTATAAAATAATAAACTTAGATACATAACATTCCCCATCTTGTCATAATCCAAAACAACGTTTGCCGGACCAGCTAGTAGATTATGTATTAGTCTCGAAAGCAGTAATGGAAAGAGTAAGTGATACTAGAGTAAAACGAGGTGCTGAGATAGGTAGTGACCATTACATGTGTAATATAGCATGCTGTGAGAATGCTTAATTATTTTCAATTAATATCCAGATATCTAAAGGGTATCATGAGATAACAAGTGTAAGTGAATAGCTGGTGGCAGTAAATATTAGCAACCAGGGGGTTGTTTACTGCAACTGAAAACGTTTCTATATTTTGGGTAATCTCAGTTTAATTAGTCACGTTAAAGGTCTAATATCCCTTTAATTGTGAGAATAATATTGAAGTTTGGTACGTGTTAGCAAGAATAGCCTTCTGCACGATCAAAGTCTGACCAAGGAGTCACAATTATTATTCGCATAGCGATTTGGAGATTAATAGAAACCATTTCAAGTGGTTATTGGTGTTTAAGTCATCAGTTAGTGCGAGTGTTTGTGGCATGCTGCACTACCATTTAACAAAATATTAAACGGTCACGACAGCTACAACGAGTTTTTATGGGTCTTCGACATCTTAAAGGAGATCCTTGACGACTGTGATCAGTTTGGAGCTGATATAGAAACGCACTTCAGGTACGAGTTCATCTTTGAGAAAGTTAGTGTATTTTAATAACAGTTTGGTACGGCAAAATTAGAATAAAACATTGTATTTTAGATTTAGAGAACATTTAGAATATTAAGGGCCGGTTGCAGAAAGCAATGTTAAGTCTGGTGTTAGCTAACGCGACGTCAAAGTGAACAAAAACGAATCAAATCTCAAATGCTTATGGTAACTAATACATTAGTAAACAAAATTTGATGCGATTTTGTTCACTTTGACGCTACGTTAGCTAACACGAGACTTAACATTGCTTTCTGCAACCGGCCCTAAGTTTTCCAAATTTGAATTGATTTGAGTACTCGACGTTTTCGGATTTTATATTTAGAAATTGTATTATTTTTGGTCTAGTTATCTTTAAGAAAGTTTAATTTCACATTTTTGGAACAAGTAATTTAATTAAATATTTTGACAACCTTTAGTTTGATTATTAAATGTAATGTCAAGCCAAACATATTAATACACTATAACTGAATTAGAAGGTTCAATTTCATGTACTAGATAGTGTGATTTAAAAAGCAAGTCAAATTGATAATAATTTGATAATTCAAAATACAATTCTAAAGATATAATTTATATTAACAATAACTCATTCAGCTGGGAAGGAAATAGAGTTCTTAATTGCTAAATAAGCTGGCTAGCCGAGGTACATTTAAAAAGATTTAAATGACATAATTTCAATGTCATATTATTATTGATGAGATATGTCAATTTAGAATTCATTTGAAAGTAACAAGGTAAGTGCGAAATATATTATTATTGATACTACTTCTGTTAAATAAGCAAATAGGGTAGATATCTTAATTTAATTATTATACATAAAAAACCTGGAAGAGGGGTGGTGTAATACATGGTGGAAACGAAAATATCAGTATCAGTAATCTAAAGGATAATCGGTGAGAAAAATTAAAACGTATAAACTTAGAGAAAAGCAAACACAAGAGAAATATAAAGACTGTTTGGAAGAAAAAATAAATACATACAAGAAAAGACCGAAAGAATTCGAAGTGGAAGACACGTGGGAAATACTTGTATGTAACGTTAAATACAAAGAACACATCACTCCCTATATGATCTATTTAAAAGAGTTCAGTGTAAAACAACGTAATATGTATTTGTATTGTAGGTTTTTATATGCTCTGATCTGTACTAAAAAGCCAAGATATTTGTACGATTTGTTGAGCAAAAGATCAGAACTTCACAATGTAAATATCAGGTTAAATAGTTATACAATGCCACAACATCGAACAGCTAAATTTGAGGGCTGTTTTCTATAATGGCTCCCACATTGTTGATCAAGTTCTTGGATACGTTTTTTGATCACCCACTTTCTGTTAAGGATGCCTTGTTAGAATTAGTTAGTAACTCGGTTTAAGATAGCTATGTTATGTTGCTATTATGTACTGCTTTGTCTTAGATTAAGTTTGTATGTGAACAGCATTTGCTTGTATTTGTGTCATGCCCCAGGAGGGTGGAAGACTGACTTTGCCAAACCCCCTCGGTTTGTATACCTCTTTGGTATCCAATAAATGGATTTATTATTATTATTATCATTATTAAATACTTAAACCAGCATGATGGAAAGCGCAGCGGTAACCTGTGGCACAACAGTAGAAAATAAAAGCCGTAAACAAACCACATGGTGGACAAAGCAGGTGAAGCAAGCCATAAAAACGAAAAAGATTGCATGGAAAAAGTATCTAAGGAAGCAAACAGCAGAAAGCTACGAGCTGTACAAAGAACGTAGGAAAATTGTCAAAGGCATGGTGCTCAAAAACAAGAGAAACGCGAGGCAGAATTTTGGTCTAAAACTGAAGGAGAATCAAGTAACCAGAAACTTTTCTACAAAGTCGTAAGAGACAAATAGAAGAAAACAGGCAACGAAATGAACTATATTATGGACAAAAAGAGACAACTACTAACGCAAGAAGAAGAAATTATGGAGAGGTGGAGGAAATATTTAAACTAACTGCTAGACAGTAATAATGGGGAAGAAGACAATGGAACAGTAACAACATTACCTGTGCTAAGTATAGATGAAAAAGGCAGCTTAAACATAATAATGGAAGAACCAGAAACGGCCATAAGAAAACAAAAAACAAGAAAGTACCAGGACATGACGGGATTATTCCTAAAATGGTGAAGGCAATGGGAATTACAGGCAAAACGTTCCTTTTACAATCTATATAATAAAATCGGTGGTCTATTTCTTTGTATATTTGTTCGCCACCTTCTTCGAGGATACTGGACCGATTAAATTGTATGATAGCTTAAAGTTTTGCTACGTCACAGAAATTTGAAACATACTCTGGAGTAAGGCAAGGTGGAATTCTAAGCCGATATCTGTTTACAGTAGTGATGGATAAAATAATTAAAAAATATAAAAGTAAGATAAAAGACGCCATATGTGGATTCTACAAGATGGAAAGAATAACAATAAACCATTTACCTTTTACTGACGATGTAGTCCTGTTGGCTAACAAAGAAAATGACCTACAACATAACCTACTGATTTGGAAAGAAGAACTCCTGAAGCATGGACTAAGCATAAATATGGACAAAACGAAAACAATGGCAATATCGAGAAAACAAAGGGATACTTGAGATTATGATAGAGCAAGATATAATACAACAAGTACGGCAATTTAAATATCTAGGAGCCGTAATAACGGAGAATGGTAAAATAAAAGCAGAAGTGGACGAAAGAATAAAAGCTACCACTAAATTATATTTTGTACTAAATAAACAGATAATAAATAAAAAAGAAATATCATCAAAAACAAAAATGAGAATGTATAATGCATTATACATACCAACATTGACATATGGTTCAGAGATTTGGACCTTGAGCAAACAACAGAGAAGAAAGCTCCAGGTAATCGAAATGAAGATACTTAGAAGAATAGCAGGACTAAAATTACTAGATAAAGTAACGAGTGAACACATAAGAAGACTATGGGTAAAATACGTAGAACATAAAATAATGATTAATGCTATGAGATGGTTCGAACATATGATTAGAATGGCAACAGCAAGGACAGCGAAAAAAGTGTGGAAAATGGAAAGACCAAGAAAGAAAGGAAGAGGCAAACCTAGGCGAAAATGGAATGACAAAATAGCAAATTACCTGAAACAGATGGGAGTGGATTGGTGCAAGGTAGAAGAAACGGCAAGAGAGAAATCCATATCTATGAGTCCGATAGTCACCCGCGCCCTAAAAATTCGATAATAAGTAATTATCTCACACAAGATACACATTTTGAGAAAAATACAGAAAACCGTTGCTTGTGCATTCATCGTTAACTTATTAAAAAATTGAAAATCTAGACCTATGTGCCTATCGAAAAAAAGCAAAACACTATCTTATGTAATGAATTTCGTCGTATTAACATGCTACCCTCGTATGAGAAATTCTTGGAGCTTGTAGTGAAATAAAAACTTATTATATGTACATAAATGATAAAAATATTTTAACAATTATCAAGCTGGCTTCAGACAAACTTATTCTTGTGAAACGGCAATACAATCAATACTCGCTGAATGGAAAAGTGCATTAAACGATAAAAAAATATGCGGGTGCGATATTTCTGGACTTTCGCTGTGCTTTTGGGACAATAAATATAGAAATTTTGTTTAAGATGGAAAGAATGGGTTTGACAGGATGTGTTTTGCAGTGGTTTCGGTCTTATATGTGCAAGCTGTATTTCAGACCTACAAGAAGTAAAATATGGTGTACCTCAAGGGTCTCTATTGGGTCCTATTTTATTACTTTTGTACATAAATGATATAGTTGTTGTGGTGTGAAGCTGTCATATTCAAATGTTCGCAGATGATACTCTACTCTATTGGTGAAAATATTACCTAATACCATAAATGATGTACTCAATACTGAAATGGAAAACATTTGTATATGGCTGAATGCCAATAGCTTAGTTTAAATCTGGAAAAAACTAAGTCCATGATACTTAAAAATAAATCCTGTAATAACCAAATGTTAAATATTAAGATAAATAATTACATCATACAAAATGTATTAGAATTTAAATAGTTAGGAATCGTTATTGACCAACATTTAACTTTTTCCAGTTATTGTAAATATGTAGCAAAAAGACATTAAAGAAAATGTCTATTTTATATAGAATTGGTAAATATCTAAGTTCATGGACAAAATTAGTAATTTATAAATGCATTATTGTGCCTCATATTATTTACTGTCCAACAATTATGCTTGTTTTATCTAACACTCAATATAAAACCCTGCAAGTAACGAGAATCGAGAATCGAGCTCTAAGATGTATATTATCCTGTGATAGATACACACGTATTAGTGAAATGTTACATACTTTAAATATTCAGTCAGTAAAACAGTTTGTGTTATTGAATGTTTTTACTTTCATTTATAAACTCGCAAATAATATGTTACCTAAACAGTTACTGAAATTAAGTGCGTTTGTTTCTGATAAGCACAATTACGTGTATAATACTAGAAGCCACAATAATTTTTATATTCATAGAACTAATTCTTATGCTGCACATAATCAACTATTTATTAAAGGACTAAACCTGTATAATCAGATACCTGAAGATGTAAAAAATAGCAATATTATACGCTCTTTCAAACAAAAAGTGATTAGTTATGTTAAACTAAAATAGCCGGTATAAAATGTTATTATGTTTTGAATATATAATTGATATGTAAATGTCTTAATGTTCTATGTATGTATAATTGTATTGTATTGTATTGTATTTTATTCATCATAATATACACCGTGGTGCTTAGATATGTCACAATTCCAGTTTAAATATAAAAATATAAAAATAAAAAAATACAATGCATTTACAGAAACAGTCAATTTTATATAATGTAGAATTTTATTTTATTTTTATTTTGTTTTTTTGTGTACTGGATTAGCTTTGCTTATAAAGATGATGATGATGATTATTATTAATGGGAACTAAGTGTACGCCTGGTGTAATTAGATTGCATGCCTATCAACATCTATGCTTTTGCGATGCATGTACTTGTGAGATTATACGCACCATCTGTTGAACGAACCTACATTTTCAGTTCACGTTCATCTGGGTACTACTACATTTTGTGTCTTGTGCTACACTATGTATACCTGCCCATTCCCGAATGTTCCTCAGGCATGACATTCTTCTTAGTCGACCTTCAATCTTTCCGTCCAAGGTGAGCTGCAACCGGCGATATTTCTCCCTTCGAAGAACATGGCCCAAGTATGCAATTTTCCTACATTGTACGGTAGTTATCAGCTCCCATTCGGCCTTTGCTCTACGTAGAACTTCATTGTTAGTTAATAGGTCGGTCCATGTTACTCGCAGCATTTTTCTGTAAATCCACATTTTGAAGACTTCAAAACAGTTAAGCGAAATAATCTTGACGATCCATGTCCCTACCCCGTATAACGAATCCGACCAAATATAACAATAAATCGTGGGCTAGCATATTTTGAGATTGGGATTGTCATTGCAGAACAACGGTTTTATTTTCTTAAAAGAATATCTAGCCATCTCAATTCTCATTTTTATATCTTTTCATAGGCGGACGCCAATTCATCACCAACTAATCCCTAGCAAATTTTGTAGGTCTTAATGATACGCCAATTCATCACCGGCATCAGATAACAACCGGCCAACTCATCACCAGCATTCTAATTACCACTTAATCGTTTTTGAACATATCAATGACACTTAAATTCCCGCCACCGGCGGTTCATACCCAAATTGGACGCGAAATAATTCATTTAATGCAATTTGTGCAAGAGTGATCTATTTTGTGTGTCGATTTAATTTTGAGGTTAGCTATCAACAAAAAAATCCACATAAAAAAATCACTTATAAAAATTTAAAAACCCTACTACTGGCTTACTTGCGTCGCTCTGAGTCGATTGACACCAAAATCAACCAATTTGGCCTACGGGTTCGCTCTCAAAGTGGCGTCAAGCAAGCAAGCAAGCAAGCAAGGAATGAAAATTATTATGTCGGATTTAAAATAATAAAAAAGGGAAAGGAACTTTATGTCACACTTGCAGGGTGATCCTATGCAAACAGATTTGACTTGCATGTAACGGTCTGACGAGAAATTTCTAAAAACTAAAATATAGGGCTATGTATCGGAATTTAGAGAATTGACTGACATTTTATATTTGTTACTGCAACTTCTTCTTCTTTTTGTAATAGGTCTGAGATCTGTTTGCTCCAAAGATTATCCCGGTTGCTCTTGTGATTCAGAAGCCCAGCTATCCATCCAGCGTTTTGGTGGCCTTCCGGGTAGGCGTGTTGTTCTAGGTTTGCTGTCTCTCGCCATTTTGGGCAGTCTGTCGTTGGGCATTCTTGTTACGTGGTCATTCCAGTCTCTACGTCGTCTTCTCGTCCATCTAACAACGTCTTGGACGTTGCACGTCTGCCTTATGTTTTCGTTACGTATCCTATCTTAGAGTGTGTGTCCTGCTATGGATCTTAGAATCTTCATTTCCGTGGTGCGGAGTACTCGTTTGGTATAGGTGGTGTCTGCCCTTGTCTCTGCGGCGTAAGTCATTATGGGGCGGATGCACGTTTTATATATCCTGACCTTCTGTTCGATGTTCATATTTTTGTTTTTCCAGCTTATTTCCGTCAGGCATCAGGACACCCTTGCGGCTCTATTGATTTGCGATTTAACCTCGGTATTTAGGTTTCTATCGGTTGAGATTTCCACTCCTAGGTATTTGAAACACATTACTTGTTCGATGGCTTTCTCGTTGATTACCAGTTTACATCTTCTAGGTTCTTTAGATATTACTAACGATTTGTTTTTTTCCGCGGATATCTCCAGATTGTAGGATTGAGCTGTTAGATAGAAAGTGTGCAGTAGCCTCTGTAGGTCATCTTCATTTTCAGCAATGATCGCGGCGTCGTCTGCATAGCATATCAGTTTTATTTCTTGATTTCCCATTTTATATCCATTGCTAGTTCTTTATACCTTCTCTATAATTTTGTCCATCACTACGTTAAAGAGCAAAGGACTCAGGGAATCTCCTTGTCTGATTCCGGTTGGTACATCGATTTCTCCAGTTAATCTGTTGTTGATTCGTATGCGTGTCGTAGTGTGTGTGTTTAATTGTTTTATGACTCATATTATTTCTCTGGGCACATGTTTTTTCTTCTAGTATTCCTAGAATGTCATTTACTTTTATTCGGTTAAACGCCTTGGTTAGATCGATAAAGCACATGAAAGCCGGCTTGTTGTACTCGATGGATTTTTCGACGATTTGACGTATGGTAAATATTGCGTCGATTGTACTTCTATTGTTCCGGAATCCTTGTTGTTCTTCGCTTAATTCTACGGTATCAGTAATGAGCGATTTTAATATGTTTGTAAATAGTTTCATAACGGAACTACGCAGCGTGATCCCTCTGTAATTATTGGGGTTTTTCTTATCTCCCTTCTTAAATATGCGTATCGTTATGCTTGATTTCCAATCTTTCGGTGTGGTGCACTTATTCAGTATTAATTGGAACAGCTTTCTCAATCCTATGCTTAAATATTTTCCTCCATATTTGAGAAGTTCGTTTTGAATTTGATCTGGTCCCGGTGTTTTTCGATTTTTTAGTTTTTTTGTGGCTTGAGTGATTTGTTTTATCGTTATTGTTACAGTGGCTATTTCGTTTTGTGCGTTTTGATCTTCTGCTGTTGTAGAGTCTTCCTCGTATAAGTTCTTAAAGTATGTTTCATTGATGTCTTGCCTTCGGCGTTTAAGCATACCCCAGATCTTACGTTAGGCCCCATAAAGATCATGTTCCATGTCATTTGTAAATTTGGTCCAGTAATCCTTTTTATGTTGTCGGATTTGGGCATTTGTTCTGTTTCTTATTTCGACATAATTTCTGTGCTCGTCTGTTGTTCTGTTATTGATGTATTGTAAGTAGGCCTTTCTTTTTTCTTGTGCTAGTCTCTTTCTTTCTTCTGTAAACCAAGGCTTGCCGTTTTTATTGGCATTTAGGTTAATTTTTCTGTTGCCCAAGGCTTCATATGCTGCTTGATTAATGTTAAATGAAATTTTCGACCAGGCTTCTTCCACACTGCCTTCCTCTTCAGTAGTGTTGAATTTAATTGGGTTAGATTCGATTTTTTGAGATAGTCTATTCATGTATAGTAGCTTGGTGGTTTCATCCATAATTGATTCAATATTTATCTTTTCGATGTATTCCGGTTGTGGTTTTTCTTCCGCTGTATGTTCAGTCTTATTTTTCCCAAAACTAGACTGTGGTCCGTTCCTATATTGGCGGAGGTTAATGTGCGGACATCTAATATTTGCGACGGATGAATTGCTCTATTTGATATGATGTAGTCTATTGTGGAAGTTTGCCCTCTTGTGTTGGACCAGGTTATTTTGTGTTGGGGTTTATGTGCAAAAAAGGTGTTGTTAATTCGTAATTCGTTGTGGGCGCAGAATTCGGTCATCATTTCGCCACTATTGTTGGTTTCGTTTTCATTAAATCGTTGTTTTATTCCTGCTATAGGTGTGTTACCTATTCTGGCGTTCATATCTCCCATTATTAAAGTTTTTTGGTCCTTGGGGATTTTATCAATATTTGATTGTAGCTTTTCGTAAAACATTTCGATCTCGTCTTTAGGTTTGTTGGTATCTGGAGCATAAACACTGATAATATGAAGTTTTTCCTTGCCTAGATTAACTGTTACCATTAAAAGTCTTTCGTTAACATAGTGTATTTCGTCAATGTTTTGTTCGTATTTGTTGCTGATAAGCATGCCAACGCCTGCCTGTGCTCTTTCGTGTTTTTCTCGCCCACTATATATGAATGTATAATTTTGATATCTTACTGTTCCTTTACCTCTCCTTTTTGTTTCTGCCAAGGAGCAGATGTCTATTTTATGTTCATCCATCTCTAGTATTACCTCTTATTCTTTTCCATTCCACGTCATTATATTCCAGCACGCGCATCTGATAATGTTCTTTCTCCGTTCTTGTTTCTTTCGTTTGCGTATTTGCTTTATATCTGTCCATCTCGTTCGTCTTATTCCTGCCGTATTTGTCATTGATTGTTCAGTCCTGTTCCGAGGCTGATTATTGGTTCTGTGAGCAATTTAAGGGTGTTGTCTCCAGCAGGCTGCTAACCTTACCAGAGCAGGATTCTTTTTCGACCTTCTCTGGTCTAGATCCGCCGTGTTTTGCAGGTCAGGGTTACCTCTTGAAGGATGTGGCTCTTCACCACGCACGGACGGTCTTGAGTCAAGGAGACGCCAAGGTTCCTGTCAGTGTTGAATCCAGGGGGGTGACCGGGGGTGAAATTCCCCCCCGGGCAGAGCAAAGTTCCCCCCGGAAACATTACCACTTCATATTCATGTTTCTTTAAATCTATAAAATAATGGGCGGATTGCGGTGGAATAGGTAAAAATACCCCCCAGACGTTTCATTTTCTCCCCCGGAGTAATCAGTCTGAATTCAACACTGGTTCCTGTTGAAGAACTATGTTCGCGTCCTTGCTCCTGGGGTGGTGAGGACCAGTGTCGGGTCAACCCCTTCAAAGGTGCTACCTCTCCTACACCTCTTACTGCAACTGTTTACATAATTTTAATATTTTGTTCTGCATCTTTATGAACTATTTACTTTACTTCTGCACTTCGTTAATATTAGAAAAAAAGAATGATATCACACGAAGTAGAAGTGAAAAACCACACCCACAAGAAATCAGGTTGATATCAATAAAATAAAAACGAAGGAGTCTGTGAAGGCTAATAATAACCTACAATGGAGTGCAAGGAAAACTTTTTTTCTAAAATTCGGTTTCTTAGTTTTTAAAGATTTCTCGTGAGAAACATTACATGTACATGGAATCTGTTTGCGAATAATTGAAGCGGTCGCCGGATGAAGTAGTACACAATATTTAGCAAATTTGCTAAATTTAAACCTTATTCCTCGAGTTTCAATCACCCTGCATGCTCATGTAGTTTTGTTCACGGATCTGCATGTGTAGCGTATATATGCGAGTAAAACTGTATGTACGAGTATGTGTGATGATAAGTTAAAACCCCTTTTACTAACGTGCACTGTAAATAATAATTTGCCCCTTGAAGGCATACAGATACTTTGATTACTACATACAGGGCTTAGAAATTACGAGATTTTAATATTGGGTGTGGTTTTTGCCGCCCACATAGTTACATTGGTTCTGCTGTAAATCGAAATTGATTCAAAATAGCATGCATGGTATTTTTTTCTCCACAAAATACTTATTTACACTTTTGCTCTAAAATAATTAGGGTTGCAAATATATACGTTTTAAAAATATACAATTGGAATCTTTATGGTGCGTGAAGCAATTAACCACCCTGTATATAGTGCATAGTATATGTACTCAACGGAATATATTAGAATACGAATAAAACTTACCTTCTCTATGGCATTTTGCTGGACAACCTTTCGCAGTGCAACACCACAATCCTTTTTCACTTTTTAACACTTTACGTTTTTCAAACTTGTAATCATTTATAATCAACATTTTGTGGCCACGCCGACTTACGATAAAATCTATTATTACAGTGTCCATCTCTACATCAGTAAATAAAACGACAGACATTTTACTTAATTGCATGATAAGCGCGTTTATATAGGTGATATTTCCTTAATATGGTGATAAAAAGGAACCACGATCTAAACTTTCTCTGCAACAAACTACCAATTATGTTGGGAAAAACTCGAGGACTTAATTGCAGTAGGTACTAAATAGTCTCATTAGACGAGGGAGTATATTTAAGCGGGTGGTTGGTGATGGATTCGCCTATCTTTAAAAGATGGCCTTTAAATGACCTGCAATTAGAGGTGATGAGTTGGCCTGTTTATTTTATTGCATATTAGGATTGGTGATGAGCTCACCTGTACCTCTTTTCATCTGGGTCTATTTGAGACCTTACTTGACTTGCTGCCAGGCCATCAAAATCTAGTTTCTTTAGGGTGTAAGTGACATAACGTCATGCGTTAAGCTGTCTAAGATTAAAAATTAACTAGACACGAGTCTACCCAAAACTGGTACTTGAGAATTTCTTATAACCTTGTGTGTGTTTAATAATCTCCCACTATTATACTAAATTTTTCAGGTACCGTGAGATCTCATTCTATTTCATATGCACGAAAGGGGGCAGTTTCAGCATTCGAACTAGTTCTTTGGAGATTTCTAGGTCTTGTATGGATTTAGATAGCTGTTTCCCGTTTACATAATCATCTGAATCATTTTAGTATATTGTGTCACAAGGGCAAAAAACAAACATTAGCAGCCCGAAAGTATTAGCTGCCCGAGCGAGCGAAGCGTTTGGCACACAACTGTTTTTCATCTAGCGTTAAACAAAACAAAATAGGAAAAATATAAGAAAATATTTAATTTTATAAATGCAAGCAGAATTTAATAAGAAACTTAAGTAGTAACACTTTTATTGTTTGTTTTGATTCCAAACTTTGATTTAATCTGACATTTAATGAAAAATTATGTAAAACGTACGCAAATGAAAGTCAAAGGTGTCTAGATTGTGAAAAACTACAAAATGGTATTGTTATGAGTTTAGCGGCCCAAGGGATGATAAACATTACTTTCGGTCATATTTTTAGGGTTAATATGACTCATTTTCACATATGCTAGGCGAAAAAAATTGAATCTATTGTCAAACGGTCTTTTCTGAATCCCCTCTGATATTCTCCAAAACCAGGCTGCATATATTCATTTAATTTATGCTTGACCTCACTTGCTAAAATTTTGCAGGTGACATCCAGCAGCGTTATTCCCTTGTAGCTCCTGCAATAAGTTTATTCGCTATCTTATACATGGGCGTAATTCTTGCTTTTGTCCGTTTTTGGGGTACTTCCTCGTTCATTGTATTGTATTGATCATCTCTATTTGATAAGTTGTCCTTACCAGGTCTTCCGTTATTCTTATTTTTTAATTCCTTGATCTCTTCAACCGCATATTCCGCCATTTTTTCCTTTTGTTGAGTTGGAGGTGTGCATCTACATCGCTTTCGATTTATTTATTGACATTTAATAGTTTCAATAAGATTCGGCTCATTTGTGTAGCACTTCTTCCCCTCGTTATCTTAAATTTGCATCTTTGTGTTGGCAATATCCTGTTTCGGTATCTTTACTTGTTGGTAAAATAATCTCATTAGTTTGTATTGTGTTTACCTTCCATATCTTGAATTTTTTTGTATAAAACCCTCTGCTCTAGCTTCTACTTCTAAATTTGTTTTGCTTTTCTTGCTCTTACCCTGTATTCGTTTGCGTATTCCTTTGATTGATTCATGGCTTAAACATTTGTGTTTTAATAGGTTTAAAAGAAGATTTATAAGTCAAAATCAAAGTTATCTAAGATTTTTAGTTTGATAAATAAAAATCTTATTGTCGTAAAATTTTTTTTATAATTAATAATGTATAAATGTATTAAACGTTTCGCCAATTATGTTGGCTTAATCAGTAATACAAGGCAAAAAAGAAAAATTTACAAGTGATTAAAGTTTTGATTTACATAGTTGATATTTGTGGTTGAAGAATTGTTTATCAATGAATTTTTAATATTAAACATGTCGTATATATCATTTCAACCATCAACCATGTAAATCAAAACTTTAATCACTCGTAATTTTTTTTTTTGGCTTGTATTACTGATGAAGCCAACATAATTGGCGAAGCGTTTAAAAATTGTATACATTATTAATTATTACACAAATGTTACGACAATAAGATTTATTTATCAAACTAAAAATCTTAGATAACTTTAATTTTGAGTTATAAATTTCCTATTAAACTTATCAAAATTAAAAAAGTCAAAAAACTAAACTTACAATGTTGGTTTTAACTACTTTATTCTCTTTGGCAATACTTTTCCAGCATTCGTGATCTATCCGTTCAGAATTGGAGCGTACCTACCAAATTTAGATTTAATAAATACTCCAAATGTATACAGATCCTAAAATGCGCACTTTTTAAATTAGTTGCTGTAGCTGGGACATTTTGTAGATGTTTCGTTATATCTATATATTTTATAGTTAATCTTTAGTGGATATCTCACCTCATACATTTAAGATCATCATCTACTTAATTCGCCGATATGAACATTTTTTACATTTTTAAAAAAGAATAGACGTGCGATTTCTCTAGTAGTGAAAGTGTTAAACTTTTGTCAATAAAATAATCACTAACCTGATTGTGGAGTTATCTGTTTGATAATCCACTTGACAAAAGAAGAAACGCGAGTATAAATAGTAGCTGTTGCTCCAAAACTGCTGCAGCTGCCGCCAGATTCTACAATTCCTAGTTGGAACCAATTAGAGCGATAATCTTTGTAACTGCTCATAAGCGGCCCTCCGGAATCTCCCCCACAAGCATCGCTATCTCCGTTGGCAGCACAAAATTCAGTTCCATGAATTCCCTCTGTTTTTTGAATCTTTTCAAGACATTGATTGTTCGTCAACACATGTAACGTTGCTTTTAAAAGTACGTCTGATTGAGAACCTGTAAATGGCATCTCATTAACATTTATTTATAAAATAAATTGATTTCAAAATAGTAAGTGGAAAGGTACTGAAGTGGGTGTTATGACAATAACTAAGAAAGCAAGATGGGTGTGATTTATGTTGTTTGCAACATTCAAGAAATAGTTGTGAATAATTTAGTATTGTTGAAAAATGTTACATTTCTATGAATAACAAGGCCGTTACTATTGCTAAAGTTCTAGAATAATTGCCTAAAAAGAGAAAAATATTAAGAGAAGATTTTGGAAACCCTATCTTTAAATTGTTCAAAAACATACGATTTTCTGTTATTCCCCAACCAGCAACGACCACTTCTACCTCACTTGTTAAGGCAGGGAAATCTTCAGGAGGTATACAGACGGGACGGACGTAACCTGAAAAATATATTTCCCCCTCAGTGTGCTTTCACATCGAAATTTATTTTTGAAAATCTAAACAGTTATTTTTGTATCAAGTACGTGTAATTGACGATGTTAGTGCACAGATAACATTTTTTTACAACTATAATGTATTATTAAAAGCTGATTGAAATTATATTCACTTATAATACTGTGAATAGTCAAAATAAGGCGACAATTAAACTGGTGTCATTGTCAACCAATGGCATTCTTCAATTTAAAAATAAACTACCAATTAAACGATTATTATTTTAGTGACAATATTTCGAGGAGCTTTACTTCAGCGAAACTTTTTTTTGTAACTATTTTCTAATGAAAAAGACCACTAGTTTTATGAATTTATAATTTTAGTGTTAGGAGTATTTTTATTGACCATTTTCAATAATTTAAACGTTAAATTGTCAAGACGAATAGGACTCTAGGTCAAAATATTGCCGACAATTTTTGCTCTTCAGATTGTCTCGTTTCTGTTGCTTTAGAAAATAACGACTCGTGCAAGCACTCGTCGTTATTTCGTCGCCACAGAAACTCGTAGCTTAATCGCAAAAATTATTGTCGGCAATATTTTGCCCTCTCATCCTATTATTACTGAATATTTTTGCTGTGATATTACAAATGTCCATTGCGCTTAGGTTCGATTAGGACGAGTGCGCTAGCACCACAAGTTCCTTGGCCCAAAATATGATTATTTAACTCAACTCACCTATATATACAAAGATGCTTAGTTTAGCCACTAGAGGTCTTCAAAAATGATTAGCCTTTTAAAATTTTTTCAAGTAAGTCGAAAAATTTTTGATAAATATTATTAATTTTTTGGTCATGCGTTTGTACCAGTAAACTACGGCTTTTTGTAAAACCAACCATAATTTCTAAAATTACAGGGTGTTTAAAATCCTTGTAACAATAAATTATCGATCCATATTTTTGTAACCCCCTATATAATCATTACCAATGTATTTTTTGTGGGTAGCTACTTTAATTTAGAAGCTATTTGCTCTTTTACAAAATTTTAGTTGGGTAAACGGTTTAACCACAAAAAATATTTTCTAAGTCTCTACAAGCCTGAATCAGTAATTGTAACTTAACACTAGGCTTCTAAGGATTTAGAAAATATTTTTTGTGGCTAAACCGCTCACCCAACTAAAACTTTGTAAGAAAGGAAATAGCTTCTAAATTAAAGTAACTATTCAGAAAACAAATTAGTAGAGATTATACAGGAGGTTAAAAAGTTTAAAAAAGTTAACCATCTCTCAAGCCCTCTAGCGGTTAAACTAAGCAACTTTGTATATAGGTAAGTTGAGTTGAAAGATTATATTTTCGGCCAAGAAACTTGTGGTCTTCTGTTGTACACATATTTTCCAGACACCCTGTATATAAATCAAAAAATGGTTATAGATAACGTTAATTTATAATAAAAAACGATATAGAAGAAACTACAAATTATTTCATTACCACCGTTCAATAAGCTGCTTGGAACGCAACTCCACTACGTAAAATGGAAGAACGTCGGATAAAAGAACTAGCGGCAGAAACAAGAAGAGCAATAGCTAAATGGCCACGTAGCAGACACCCAGCAGACAACAATAACTACACGTATAATCGACTTGCTCTAATAAATTAAAATCAAAGTTGAGAGAGGTCAGCATAGAAACATTTATCAACTATACAGGGTGTTAATTAAGCACGTAGACAAACTTTAAGGGGAGATTCTTTGGTCAATTCTATGATAAAAAGTGCATACAAACATGGGGCCTAAACGGCTTCGTTTTCAAAATACACCCTGTCAAAGTAAAAAAAATTTTTTTTTTAGAAAATTTTGTAAACGGCTGGAGGTATTCTAATGAAACTTGGTGTATGATAGTATTTCATAAAGTGGCATTGTTTGGTCAAAATAAATTTAATTTATTTCCACCAGTGGCGTGCATCGAGGTCACCTCAGTTACCTTATTTTAGAAAAATCTGGTACGCCCCTGTTTTTTAGCCAAAAGTTTTGTAGCTATTGTAAGATTGTTTGTTATTAAATAATATTTTTTTAAAACTTCTTTAAGCTGTATTTTGAAAACGAAGCCGTTTAGATCCCATTAAAGTCCAATGAACGAAATTGCTGTTACAGATTTCTCCGTTTTTCTCGAAAAAGGTCGTTTCTATCAAAAAAATAATAGATACATCTTTTGTATAGTTTCAATGGATGGAGCTAAAAAACTTGTCGTATTGAATGAAAAACAGTGGCGTACCAGATTTTTCTAAAATAAGGTAACTGAGGTGGTCCCAATGCACGCCACTGGTGGAAATAAATTAAATTTATTTTCACCAAACAATGCCACTTTATGAAATACTATCATAAAACAAGTTTCATTAGAATAGCTCTAAACGTTTTCCAGATTTTTGGAAAAGAATTAATTTTTGCTTAAACTTTAACACCCTGTATCTCGAAAACGAAGCCGTTTAGGCTCCATGTTTGTATGCACTTTTTATCATAGAATTGACCAAGGAATCTCCCCTTAAAGTTTGTCTACGTACTTAATTAACACTCTGTATACTAAATTTATCAAATAAAGATTACTCTATCTGAAAAACCACAAAATGATTGAAACGTCCGATACCTAGCATTTCTCCAATTCGCACACTCGATGGCAGCTGGACAAGGTCAGATAGTGAGAAAGCAGAAGTGTTTGCTCAGCACCTTGCTAAAGTTTTCTAACCGCACACAAGCACAGTAAATAGAGAGGTTGAAGCATTTTTGGCAGCACCTTTTCAGCTGTCGCTACCGATTATAAGTTTCAAAACAAATGGGATCAAAACCGAAAAATAACATTTAAATAACTGGAAAGCTCTCAAATATGATTTAATCGATGGCAAAATTGTAACAAAATACCCGTATCTCGATTACGATTCACAAACCTGACATTTAATTCGATATTAACCGAGCTCTGTAGGCTAGTGGTTAGGACGTCTACTTAGCGTTCGGAAAGTCGTTAGATCCATCCCGCGGCCGTCTGCTCTAATTCAGGTTTTTAGGTGGTTTTCGTGAGTCAACAGAGTACCTTCTCTGAGGCGAATGCCGAGCAGTACTTCTCTACCTATCCTGGCGTTTCTTCAATTGTCCACCCTCTCTTTCTCTCAACCATCCTATAATTCCCGTTTTTGGCTGAAGAGAGACACAAGTCACTATTAGCAGCAGCTCCCAGTTGTGAGAATTGAAATTACCTTGAACCTTTATCTTTCGATATTAGAACGTTCTTACGGGCCTACTCAACTGAGGTATGCGATGCGCACATTAGTTTAATATTAAAACCCGGAAAACCCCTACAGAAGTAACGACCTATCCTATCCAGTAGTGCCAAAACTCTTGGAAAAACTAGTACTTAGAAGAATGTTAGGAAATAACCCACTAGAAGAATGCCTATAAAACCTTCAGTTTGGTTTCAGACGCTGACACTCGATTATCCAACGGTGTCAACGACTTACAGACTTTATATAAGTATAAGGCGCCTGTTTACATCAATAACGTGGAAATATCACATTCTAAAGAAGTTCGTTACCTGAGGTTATATCTAGATAACAAATTATCATGGAAATCACATATTACAAAGAAAAGAGAAGAAATGAACTTGAAAATAAAAAGATCAGTTGGTTAATTGGAAGAAAATCTTTCCACATTATGGAAAGTAAACTTCTTCAAATAAATTTCAGCTCTAGATTGCTGTGGCTTTATTTTAATTATGTAGAGCCACAGCACTCTAGAGCTGACATTTATTTGATAACTCCATGTATAAAGTTACAATGAAGTCGATTTGAACGTACGGATTGGAATTACGGGGTGGTTGTCCTTCGTCGAATTTGAAGATTATTCAGATTTTTCAGTCTAAAGTCTAAAAAACCACCAAACACTACATGCTGACCTAAAAATCTAAGTCGTAACAGAAAAGATTCATCAACGTGCGGAAAAACACTATAACCATCTGATAGTACATCCAAACTCACCAAGAGTTCTACAATTAAACGTTTTCATTTGAAGTTTCTTGTAAAATTGGAAAAGAGTGCCATCGAATGCCCGTATGTTAATAACTGAAGCATATTTGTAGCGTACCTAAGTGTTTGAATGGCATACTTGGGTGTGGTTTAGTTAAATTAGAGAAGATGTAGAAGATGATGACTGGGGTGTCCATAAGCACATTAAGAACAAATGAATATGCAAAAAAAATTAATGAAATGAATAAATTCCAACACTGAGTATGAGAATGATAGCCGAAATAGTGAACATTAACAGATAATGAGTTAGAAAAAATCTACATCAAGGACTGAACTGACAAAAGTGTGCGCTAAGGTCGTTCCAAGACTTCTTCCAGACGAACTAAACGAAAATCATCAAAAAATGTGTTTTAACATTTGTATTTTCCAATACGACCCTGAAACTAAAAAACAATCAATGCATTGGAAGACACCAGCAGCATCAGCAAGAATAAAAAATCTGTAAAGGGCTTTACTCAGAACTTCCCTCGTAAGTGACCGTTGTGACACTAAATAATTTTAAAAGTCAAATTAAGCTAAAGGTAAAAATATCTTAACGTTCCTAATAAATTACATGAATTTTAAAATAAAAAAAAAACATTACTGGTGGCCGAATTCGAAGGGCAGGCGGTTGCGTATGCAATTCCAACGTTTAGAGGGATATTTCAAGGGAACGGACTATTGCTACATGCGCTACGGAGCACTTTTGAAGTCCGTGCATCCCGAGTACCTTAAATATAACTCATTTTTCGTTGACACCTTTTTCTGCTAATAAATGAAGGACTTGAAGTCTTCCCCACGCATTTATTTGTTTTTTAAAAATGGTTGACAAGATTTAATGTGTACGTGACTAGTTCGACAAATTGTCATCATCAGACGTAAAAATTGTTAACAAAGGCTAAGAGATAGCTTAGATTATGGTTAAAAGTAACATTTGGTGCCTGAGGGGCAAGTTACAATTTTAAACCTATGGAAAAATTTCTTTCCGTAGGCATGTAACAACATCATGAATGAAAAACAGCTAGGCAATGTGACCCAGACTCTAGGAGAACCATTACAAAATTATTATATTAAATATGGTGGGGAAGAAAATTATGCAAAAATACAGATTAGAGTTGAAATTTAAATTTACATTTCCCTTTTGAGTACGATGAACATTTATTAAATTTACATTTCCCTTTTGAGGGCGATAAACATTGATTGAATAAATGTTCATCGCCCTCAAAAAGGAAAGGTAAATTTAAATTTCAACTCTAACCTGTATCTTTGCATAATTTTCTTTCTCACCATGTTTAATATAATAATTTTGTAATGGTTCTCCTAGAGTCTGGGTCACATTGCCTAGCTGTTTTTCATTCATGATGTTGTTACATGCCTACGGAAAGAAATTTTTCCATAGGTTTAAAATTGTAACTTGCCCCTCAGGCACCAAATGTTACTTTTAACCATAATCTAAGCTATCTCTTAGCCTTTGTTAACAATTTTTACGTCTGAGGATGACAATTTGTCGAAACTAGTCACTTACACACATTAAATCTTGTCAACCGTTTTTAAAAAACAAATAAATTCGTGGGGAAGACATCAAGTCCTTCATTTATTATTAAAACTCAACCCCACTTTAAGCAGCTATGGATCAACTACGATTTACCTTTTTCTGCTTTACAGCATTTACACTGTACCTGTTGGGTTCAGTTTTTGTCAAGGATAAAGCATAAACTATGTGCAAGTTGTTACTTTTATCTGTATCTCAGTTATAACAAAAATAAAAATGTTACCCGTGATGGGACTCAAAATTCAGCGTCTGCAATTCGTTGCTTCTTTTTTTCTCATACAACATTTATCCTGTATCTATTGGGTTCCATTTTTGGCAAGAATAAAACCTGCGCTATGTACAAATTATTACTTCCAAGTTCTTCTAAGTTACAGCAAAAATAAACAACATTTTATTATTTGAAGATGCTCACTCTGTATATATTTGTCTGACATTTTCTCGGTTTCATGCCAGGTATGCAAAATATCGTCTTCCTCTAACAAACAGTTTTTGAGTTATACCACCAACAGGCAGACTGACGTTCGGATGAACGGGCAGACAGACAGGCAGAATTGAGAAAACCTGTTTTTCGTTATCTAGGCAGCCTGAAACATAAAGATCTGAAGAAATCTCGCAGTAGCATTATCAAAGTTTAAGGCAATGCTGATTGCCTTTTTACTTCCCTCGTCTAAAAGACGTCCGTCCGTCGATCTGTCTATCTGTCTATCTGATGGTGGTATAACTCAAAAACTATTTGTAGAAGGAAGGTGATGTTTTGCATGCATATTATATGGCTAGTTGGCATGCAATTTTGGAGAAATATAAACAGGGTAAGCATTTTAAAAAATTACATGTTGATTAGCTTTGCTTTACCTGAGAAATAGATACTAGTAATCATCTGCACATAGCTCAGGGAGTATTAATGGTGGAAATGTAACCTAACAGATACAGTATAAAAACCACAAATAGGAAAGAATAGTATAGTGCTTTATAACGCATCAGAAACACGCCTGTGGTTCAGTTATCCTAGCGGCTGACAAGAAAATGACTCGAAATATTTGCCTCGGAACGCGGAGTTCAAATTCCAGCGGGCTACATTTTTATTTGCAAATAGATCAAATTTGAACGAGGGAACTTCTGTGTAAACCCCTTGACAGATTTTTTATATTAATGGTGTGATATACCAGAGTGGGTACCAGAAGAACAGGCAGCTAACAAACACTACATATTACAAACACTTTCTGATCACACACAGAGTCTGTCAGGAGAAAGACGCCGGAGGAATGGTTTTAGTCTATACCAATAGGCTCACGGTGAAGCAGTTTTTGACTCAAAAAGGAATCACAGTGCTCGATCGTTCACCCTACTCGCCCGGCCTAGCTCTTGCTGACTTTCTCTTTCCAAAAGTTGAAAGTATGCCAAAGGGGACTCATTTTGAAAAGGTTGATTCAGTAAAAAAACGAGACTCTTACTGAAGGCGCTATCGGAAAAGGGGCTACAACACTGCTTTAAGCAATGGAGATTGCAAACAACGGTGTGTATAAGCAGGAGGATAGTATAACATTGAAGGGGATAAAAGCTAAAATATGGTTCTGACCAATTAAAGCACTATCAGCACATCACTCTCAATATAAATTTGCTGTCATACCTCGTATATCATGTAATTTGTGAATATTATTTCATTTAAGAAAACGTATGTTTGCTAATAGTAGGTAATTTACGATACAAATGCGTAGTCACGAGTGGGGCAAAATTAAAACGCGAGTGAGCGAGCGTCTTAAGCCCCGCGAGTGGCTATAGATGCTTTACGCATGTGTATTGTACAATATTTTATCTAAGATAGAATCTAGAAAACAAGGTAAATATATTTTTTTTTTAAATGTCGATTAGAGTTACAAACAAACGGTCGTAATTTTGCGTGGTTAAAAATTTTAAAACACGTTGCTACTGACGACGTAAACTAATGAAAACATGTTATTAAGCAGTCATTTTACTAACTTAAAACTTGTAAATAAAAGCGAATTTTACACACTGTCGTAGATAATAGTATATTGTATGTTAAGAGCTGAAAGTGCATTCTTGCCGCTTGCGCATGAATATTGCTGGTTGAGACGAAGTCGAAACCAGCAATCATGCAAAAGCGGCAAGCGCACTTTTAGCTCGAAATATACATACTATTTTTTCGACGACTGAGCATATTATTAAAGGAAAATATCAAATTTCGTTTTATCGCAAAAATTAATTGACAATCAAGTTAACATTACTCGCGCAGTCTATATGACATGTGACGCGATTATTTCCACAAATGACGGGCGTTGTCAAGCAAACATTCGGACGTGGCTACCTATTTTGTTCACGCGGAAACCCAAAACGCTCGGTGAGCGGCAAAAAGATGAAAACGCACGCTCAGCGGCAAATGTCAACTTTCTGTTGTCAAATGTCAGTGAGAAAAATCTACTTTCGATGTCAGTCGTCGAAAAAATACATTAAAAAGCTTTTTTAAAATTTAAAAATCGTATGGTAAAAACACATTTGTTTAGCGTTTAGGCCCCACTTAGGTCACGGGTTATAAACTGTATAATCCTAAACTGAAAATCCATGCTGTGGTCTTAAATTACAAATTTGAAAACTAAAAAGTCTTACCAGTAAAATCTACAGGGGTCTTCAGTCGAAGAAGGGCAATATCATTTCGCTTTGTTTTGGGACTGTACAGCTCATGCGATATTATTTCATCTACCGTTGCGTTGATAACTTTATCTGCATATTCGATTTTGGCAGTGCACCTAGAAGTTTTGCATTGTCCTGCAGGAAAAGGATCAGGATCAGAAGTTATGTTCCAGTCACCCAGTAGCACGCGTATACTGAAAGCAAACAATTTATAGATCCATGATGCAGCAGAGTAAAGACTTACGATTCTGCAGTCTGGTCAATCACACAGTGCGCTGCAGTTAAAACGAATTTTTCAGTTATTAACGATCCTCCACAATTAACTCCACCATACGTTGTAGTGTTCGTAGCTACGTATAGCAAAGCAGCCACCCAAGGGTATTCTCCGATTTCGGTTTTGTCACCGTTGTAGATCTGATTTAAGTTGCGTGATTGGCCACATTGTGTTCTCTCTGGAAACTCTCGAGCAGTGTAATCCAGTAAAAATGTGATTGTGGCACTGGAAGTACAGCACACCAGTGCTTTGTAGTTTTTATCTGCACCACAAATGCCATGTCGACTAAAAGCTGGGCAATCGTCTTCATATGTACATATTCCCTTCGGATGGTTTGGGCATGCTGCACCAGGATCTGAGATAATTAAAAATATTAGAAAGTAAGAAGCAGTTTTTCAACCAACGCAGTTTTTTTACAATATAAAGTAGGTCTTTAGAAACATATGATGACAAGTTAAATAAATTACGCGATAAGTTACGAGTACTTAACTGTTATTCTCTGAATGTAATTTTTTTGGCAGTGGTCTATTATGATATGTTTTATTGGAATTTTTCCACTGTCTAGGGTGTATATCACACGACGTTTAGGAAGTTTGTGATCTACTCCCGTCTTCAGGTGGTCCTGGTTAGTCCTGAGAAGGACTGATATTGTACATCTTTATACGTAAAGTCGTGGCTCCCCCGGGGTTTCAATTCGGGACCGCTGATATACACCCTAGACAATGGAAAAAGTCCAATAAAACATATCATATATAATAAAGACTGACCAACGTTCTACAAAATTTACCTTTAAAAATAAAGTTCTCAATGGAGTAAGTCTCAACTCAAACAAACAACACAAAGAAAAACGTCCAATCTCCTATACTGGCTTATATGAAAACCAATAGAACAGGAGATAGAAATACAAAGAGTGAGATATAATATGTACAATATTTTTTAAATTTCAGAAGAAAAATCTAGTAGGTAGAAGTAATTAATTCAATTTAGAAAATCGCTTCCAACCTCCTCAAAAAATTTCGCCGTAAGAAGTGATTCCCATATTGACGCGCTTGATAGGGACAATGATGAAGAAATTGATATGTCAGAAAATAAACCTGAATCAGAGGAGAAAAGCTTTTAAAAAAGTACAGAGGATACAAGCATCAGAAGAAACGTGATAACTGGTTGTTTCTGCAGCATTAACAAATTTATTTTTAATTTACGAATGTATGTCAACGCTTATTGCTGCCCAGTTTCTGTATTTTTCAATTACTATTAGTTAAGTACCCAGATTCCAGTGAAAATGTAGATTCTAGTGCAGTTTCAAAATGATTACCTAATATAAATACACATCAAAAAAGTCTAAGGAACACAAGATTTAATCATATATATTTGTAGTTTTACTGTTTCTAGAATAAAACTGAAATAAGATTTGAACATATTAACATAGTGGCCTAAGGTAACAACGGTAAGCTATGTTTCGATGCTATTTTGTTTATCTTGTTTCTTTACATTTATGCTGTGAAGTTATACAGGCTATAGTGCTGGTTCGAAAAGTTAATGTTTTTCTGCAGTTTCATTTTTATTTTGCAACAATTGCTATCGGTTGTGTGTAATAGTGATGCAGCGTGATCAACAACGCCGTCATTTAAGCCAGGATGAGATGTTTCGGGCAATTGGTATTATTGAAAGTGGTCGAAGTCAAGCTGATGCTGCAAGAATTTTGGGAACATCAAGAGGAGTAATTCATCGATTATGGCGACGTTATCAAGAATCTGGACATCCACAGGAACACAGCACCCAGGAAAACCGCGAATTACAACGCCGATTCAGGATAGATTTATAAGGCTAAGGGCATTACGGGAACCTTCAATAAATGCAACTGCTCTGGTTAGTGCTCTACAAAATACACATGATGTAACTGTTTCCAGTCAAACTGTCAGGAACAGATTACATGAAGCCAATCTTCGTTCTCGTCGCCCTTTAAGATGCCCAGCAATTACTCGCGGTAATCGAGAAGCTCGAAATGTGTGGTGTGCAGAGCATGAAAATTGGAATCAGCAACAATGGGACACAGTTCTCTTTACCGACGAGTCGCGGTTTGGGCTCTGTCCCGACACAAGAAGAACTCGTGTTTGGAGACGATCTGGCAATGAACAACGGCTACGTAATGTTCAGCAAGTAAAAAATTCCAAGGCGGGACGATCATGGTATGGGGAGGAGTAATGACTGGCAGAAGAACAGAGCTCCTTTTAATTAACGGATTATTAACGGCAGATAAATATCGGGATAACATTCTGCAGCCTGTTGTTCTTCCTATAGCTGAAGAACTTCATCCAGATTTTTGTCTGATGCATGATAATGCAAGATGTCATGTCGCTGCTACCGTTTCTCAGTGGCTGGAAACGCACAATGTATCCATTTTACCATGGGCTGCGCAGTCGCCAGACCTAAATCCCATTGAGCATGTTTGGGACATGCTCAAAAGAAGAGTTCTTGTTGATATGGAGAATGTGCAGAACAATTTAGATCTTTTTAGATGCCTTCAGCGTCATTGGAATGCCATACCGCAAGAAGAAATTGACAATCTGATTCTGTCAATGCCACGAAGATGTCAAGCAGTTTTAAATGCAAGAGAAGGTAACACTAGTTACTAAATGGCGTTTGAATGTTAATTTCATGTGCAGAATTAAAAATTACGCAAAAATTAAAAATTACAAATTAAGTTAATACTGTTTCATTTCGTTAATTTTGTCTTCAAGTAATGTTTAGTGTAATAAAAATGTTCTGTAGAGAGTTAAAATAACTTAGTATAGATTCGGAAGTTACGTGTTGTTGTATATAATTGAAATATAGCTTAGCACTACTCTTTTTAATTAAAAAACCATGTGTTCCTTAGACTTTTTTGATGTGTGTATATCAAATGTACAACACAATACTAATAGTATTAATATTACGCATTAAAGTCTATAAAATTTCTAACATTCTATTGCTACAGTTAATCTTTTTCTTCCTACAATTCTCATGACATTGCTCACAACGAATGAAAAGCCGAAATTTAATGAGAACAGACAGATGTATTATTTATCCAATACAATTTTGAAAAAGTTAGAAAGTTATTTTGGTACCATGAGAATTGTAGGAGGAAAAAGATCAATTGTGGCAATAGAATGTTTAGAAATTGAGATCAATATTTGGCCAGAAAGTTATATTAAAGAATGATTAAATTATGTGCCATTCCAAATAGATTTTATTAATCAAAGTTTTGGTTACCTTACATTCAGGAGAAAGCTAGAGCTGAGATTTATATAGCAAGGGTATAGAGGTGTCCCTAAAATAATGGGACACCGATTAGTCATAGATTCCTTACGTCATAATAAATCGATTAAACGTAATATACCTTAGTACAAAGTCCCTTCAGTAAGAAGTTATAGGGCCGTGAAGTTAAATTTTTTATTTCTTATTTTTTGTTAATTTCCACAAATGTAGAGATATCGATTTGAATTTTGGTATACTTACTTAGTACTATGTGCTGCACTAACAAAAAAAAATTAAATAAATTAGACTTTACTGTAAGAGGCACTTTACCTATCTTTCAAAACTTTTTTTAGCTTTAACTTCGTTATCGGTAACACTTTATAAAATTTTAGGTTATTGTCTGAAAGAGTATTAAAATGCACAAAAATAATGTACTCTTAGTTCATAAGCGGAAGAACAACCGTTTACCTTAAAATGCCTATCAAAGGTTTTTGGTTATCATTAAGACGTGCAATTATCAAGGAGTCATGATCACAAAAACAATGGGTTATGATTGTAATCTAGTAAACAACATCAAGAAATCAATTAATGATGTTGGTGACATCAGTTTTTTGTCTTTTGTGCTTACGAAAATGCTGCGACATAACGAACCTTGCAGCATGGAATAATTCTTATATAGCGGCATTTTCTTAATCATAAAAGAACAAATTCTTATGTCACTAATGTCATTAATTGATTTATCATTGTTTTTTATTAGATGACCATTGTTTTTGTGATCATGGCTACTTGATAATTACACGTCTTAATGACAACCACAAATGTTTGATTGGGACTTTAAGGTAAACGGTTGTTTTTAAGCGTAAGAACTAAAAGTACATTATTTTTGTGCTTTTTAATTCGTTATCAGATAATAAACTAGAATTTCAAAAAAAGTTACAGATAACGAAGTTAGAGCTAAAAAAATTTTGAAAGATAGGTAAAGTACCCCTTATAGTCAATTCTAGCTTATGAAATTTTTCCTATTAGTGCACTACAAAATAGTAAGCATGTATACCAAAATTCAAATCGACATCTTTACATTTGTGGAAATTAACAAAATAATAAGAAATAAAAAATTGAACTTCGAGGCCCTATAACTTCTTACTGAAGGGACTTTGTACTAAGGTATATTACGTTTAATCGGTTTATTATGACGTAAGGAATCTATGACTAATCGGTGTTTCATTATATTAGGGACACCCTGTATAATGGAAAGTTTGGTGGTTTTACCAAACATGTATGGTACTAGCTGAAACCCGCGGCATATGCCGCATTTAAAATGTACGACGACTTTAATAACTTTTTGTTGCACTAAAGAGAGTTTTATAAGAACGCTAGAGATTGGCAGTAAGGAAAAGTTCCAAAAAATATTTTTTCAAATGGAAAGTCTCTGGAAAGGAAACGCTCGCCTCTGGAAGGCGTCCTAATTAATACGACGTTGTTGAAACGCAGTAAAAAAAAATTGCGGAAAAATTGTTCTACAAGTTAAGAAAAGTGAGAGTTTTCCCGATGAATGTAAAAGTTTTACGTGAGCATGGAAGAATGACGTTGTGACATTACAAAAAAAATTCTTTTACACACGTCTACTATGGCAAATGCTACACCAAATACATACAATATATACAGTTCACATTTAATTATATATATTTATTCCTAATTCAGTACGTAAAACATGCTTAGAGCCATGTTTTTGATAACGGTGATAAAACTTAGATTACATTTAGATTTTAGTTTATTGGCATACATGTTTAACGTCAGCGTACAAACAATTTCTAGAGTATTTTATACCACATTGAATATTATGTATCTTCGGATGAAAAATGTTATTATTTGGCCTGAACGAGATCAGCTGATTAAATCAATGCCAGAATGCTTCAAGGTAGCATTTGGCAACAAGATTTCAGTAATAATCGATTGTTTTGAGATGAGAGTGAAAAAATCAAGTAGCCTTGAAGTACAATGTACTACATGATCTACGTACAAACAACATAATACGGTAAAGGTACTAATAGGCATCACTCCTCCTGGATCAATATCATTTGTATCACATGGATATGGTGGCAGAATAAGCGATAAAGGTCCAACATTTGTGGGATTTTAAACAATCTCTTTCCAGAAGATTTTGTATTGGCAGATCGTGGCTTTTTAATAAAAGACTCCGTAGGACTACATATGGCCACAGTGATTACGCCTGCTTTTCTAAAAGGGAAACGGCAGCTCGATCCAAGGATATAGAATCAACCAGGAATATAGCAATCGTGAGGTAGTGCAAGTATATTGTTACAATAATTATCTTAATTATATCTTTTTTTCAGAATACACGTCAAACGCATTATTGGTGTCCTTTGTCAAAAAAATACAGCTCTTCACGAAACGATGCCTATGTTCCTGGCGAAAAAGAAAACTGACGATGTTGCTGTGGTAGATCAGATATTAACAGTTTCTTGTGCACTCGTAAATTTATGCCCTCCTATAATTGTATAATTATGAAATATATTGTATTAACAAAGTTAATCTAATTATTTTTACTTTAATAATAATAATAATATCTACAAAATTATTAAAATTAGTTAATTAAGGATCTAACGTTAATACTATCCACCACCATTTATTATATAATGTAAAATTATTTGATTATCTTTTTCTGCATGTGGCCAATTAATAAAAAGCAAAATTACAATATCACATAGCAAAAATTATTAAATAGTACCTATACGATAAGAAACATAAGGATATTTCGAGACTATGTAAGCTACATTAACAATCAATAAAATTACACATGCTGTCTACACAACATAAAAGAATAATTAATGTCTAAATTAAGTATGAAAAATAATTTTTCCGTTGACCGCTTCTTAATTTCAATATTAATAAATTATTTTTCAAAAAAGGGATGGATTAATAGAAGTCATTAATACACTGTTTTTGATTAATCCACTCTTTTTCATTAATTAACTGTGTTTGTGATTTTGACGTTTTGATGATATTTTGCATGGAGGGTAGTTCTAGTAATCAAATTTTTCGCCACAAAAAAGATTTTGCGGTCAACGAAAAAATTTTGTAATTACCTCGTTTGTTAATGGGCGATTAATACTTTCAACTATTAAAGGCACTCACTCGCTATCGCTCGTTCGTGCTTTAAACAGTTTCGATTAAAATCGCCTTTATTACCACACTTGTTGGTTAAATAACTATTAATGCATAAAGCATAACGGATATTTTGAAGCTATTTAATATTTATTTATTGTGACATCTCTAACAGGTGTTACCCTTATTACAAGAGATGCAGTGTAGATATATTCTGCTATATGCAGGTATGCATGCGTTATAGCATGTAAATTAAAATTAAAATAATCATCCTAACTAAAATAAACTTTAATCATGGTTGCAGAAGATGGATCGACGCCGTAACTTGCTACTATGACTTCCCGTACTGAATGGTAAATTTAAGTCTTAAAAATTTGTTACATCAATAGTTCATTTTGTTTCATTTTAGGTATAATACTTTTTTACAACAGATGCAAACATACTGTATGGAGCTGACAAATCAATGTTGAGCAGTATGTAAATTTGATTCACAAGCTTTAATATATCAGTAATCGGAATTCTGGTATAAAAAGAAGGTACAAGAATAACGGTGAAAAACGAACAGGCCTAGCGGTACTCTTAAAGTTAATAGCGAAAGCAGCTTGCTATCGTTAATCTTATTATTCCATAATTTATAACAAAATTTTAATAAATTTAAAGTACATAAACAATCAAAATATTTACATAACAGTACAAAATAACAGAATAACTAATGTCTAAATTAAGTATGAAAAAGAATTGCAATGGATAAAGTATAAAGAATATTTCGAAGCCATTTATGATAAATAAACAATCAACATAATTTACAAATTCTATCAACACAGAATAACAAAATAATTTTCATTTATATACTGCTCCACAAATGTACTGGACCACCCATAAAAAATGTATTTATTACATTACGTCACAATATATATATATATATACAGTGTGTCCCCGGATAGGTGAAACGACTCTTGTGAAAGGTAAAAAATTCTCGATTTAAATTTTAATTTTTTGGGGTTCAGCCCTGCTTGGTTAAAGGCGAATTTCTAACATCATTTCAGTTTTGAAAAATCAAGAACGCCTTGGAAATTTAAAAAAATCTATTTTTCTGTAAGGTAAAGTACCCTTTATGTGGCAAATACGACAAAAAGTTATAAAAAAAAGTTGTTTAGAATCAACATCTAGGTCCCTATACCAAATTTCAAAATCCGCGGCCAACTTTGATTTCTCACATTTTCTTTCAAGTTTATTTTCCAAATCAAAGAATTTTATTTTTAACAAAGTTTTTTATTGTGAAATAAAAAGCGTTGTTAAAAGTATTTGTTTTTCCAATAAAAATCTTTGTTAAAATTAAAATTCTATGATTTGGGACCTAAACATAAAAAGAAATTGAGAGATCAAATTTGGCTGAGGATTTTGAAATTTGGTATAAGGGCTTATGTGTTGATTCTAAACAACTTTTTTTAATAACTTTTTGTCGTATTTGCCACATATAAGGTACTTTACCTCACAGAAAAATAGGTTTTTTAAAATATCCAAGACATACTTGACTTTTCAGAACTGAAATTATGTTGGAAATTCGCCTTTAACCAAGCAGGGCTGAACCCCAAAAAATTAAAATTTAAATCGAGAATTTTTTACCTTTCACAAGAGTCGTTTCACCTATCCGGGGACACACTGTATATAAAAGCTTTTGATTTATAGTATACTCATATTAAGCATATTTAATTTCACTATTCTCAAATATTATCTGAAGAATTAACAAAATCATATTAATAAAATTAAAAAATTATGAAACTATAAAAAACTATATTTCACAAAAATAAGAGGAATCACAAAAAAAGGTTAATTAATAGTTCTTTGAGTCTCTCCAGAACGTTTAAAAATCTTTGGCAACAATTCGGCATACTTTGTATGCAATGTGCTATCAATATTTGGGCAAAATTCAAAATTTTAAAATGATAATATTTTATTAATGGACTTACTTTTCTTTAAACAGATTTATGAAAAGAAATGCTTTTATAGTGACACAATCTTGAAAGGTTACCAAAAATTTCATGACTGCCCTTTTGGAAAATATTTTTAAAAATTGCACCAATATATGCAAATGGTCCAGTTCATTTGTGGAACAGTATATTTACAGAGTTCACATAACCACTTTCCTTTAGGAATTTTTTTAATTGTAGGCATGCTGAATGGTACCATTTTATTCTACATTTTCTGTCATAACATTTTACCATTTGTTCGCCGTCATCTGGTTTCCTACAGTGACAGCATAGCTGCAATCCATAATTAAAATAGGTACATAACATTGTAACATATAATTCACAAAAATACAAACCTCTTCATCATATGTGCCTATTACGATGTCACTGGAAATTGAACCAACACCTATAGCTCGCATGTCCATGGGGATGTCGTCTGAACTTGGACCAGCACTCGTAGATGGCATATCCATGGCGATGTCACTACAGTGACTATATAATCACAGTGTGGCCATACGGTGGTCATGTTTTCTATTGGCTGAAGGCAAAAGGATTCCAAGTTATTGTCATTTTTAACAGTGTACAGAATGTTTAGTTACAAAAAGTTACTAATGTTAAAATAAGACATTAACATTTTATAACTTGTCAAAAGTTTGAGTGGACGTATCACGTGATGAAATCCGCTATTAGTTTTCCCGCGGCCGTGAGTTTTCCAAATTATAGTTTGTTTCTACGGAAAAGAATCATATTTTGACGTTTTTCGCAAATTAGTTATTTACGATATTCAAAACAGTATTAACATCAAGCAAACCAGAACATTTAACAGAGAAATAAATATTGTCCTGTAAGTTTTATATTGCTTAAATATTCGTCACACCTCAATAGATTATTGCGGTGTACAGTTGCAATTCCAGGTTGAACATGTATAGCAAGTAGTTATGTCGGGAAAACTCCAGTATAGCCCACTGGTACATTTTGACATTTACGGAATATGAACATAAAGGAACTGTTATGCCAATGGTGAAACTGGATTTTAAACTATAAATAAGACAAATACTTATTGGGAAATTCAAATTCAATGTTATTGTAGACGATTGGACTAACTGCTTGTTTTACGGTGCTACACAGGCATTTTTGTACTAAGTACACACAAATCTTAAACTGCAGCTAACTTAAATTCGCACCTTGACGGTAGTCAAGATTGGATCTGGCATGACACTCCCGTGTTTTGCCTCCATTGTCTGAACATTTGTAGAACCTCCGACAAACTGAGAATCACATTATCACGCGCATGCGCCTAAGCACCAGTGGGCTATATTGGAGTTTAGCCCATGTACCTATCTAATATAATTTAGATGTTAATAAAGCATATTAAATTACCGAGAAGATTTCTACAAATGATGCTATATCATTTGTGTTTTGGATTTGAACTTTCCAATTTCCATTAATTGTAATAAATTGAAGACACCGTATGACGAATATTTCTTCAACATTTAAACCCCTTTGTGGTATTTTATTGTATTTGAGAAATCAGTCATTTTGAATAACAATCTTTCACTTCAGCAATTTAATAATTGTCAAATTTTATTTTGATTTTAGTAATTTTTTGTTACCAAATGTCGCTTACACCGTTAAAAAAATTCTATTTTTTTATTACATCACCATGGTTTTTCGCAAAATCTGATTTTGATATTGGATTCAAAAGTACCAGCCAACAATTGTATGGCCACACTGTGATTATATAGTCACTGTAGATGTCACTACAACTTGAATCCAAACCAGTGGTCATAGATGGCAGAACTAATGTTAGAATCTAGTAATTTCCAAGTTTTGTATTGGTAACATTTTTGACATCTATCATATTGACATTAAATTGTTAACCTTATTTAAGCTAAACGACACCATAAATCGGAGGCGTACTCAACATTGTGGTATGGCACATTTCAAAACAGAATTAACAACACATACAAAAATAGAGACAATAGCAATAACAAAATAACAGAATTAACAAAATCAACAGCAATTTTCACACTTTGACTTGCACAATATCGCAAGATAGTCCAGTTACATTAGACGGACAACCGCAGCATCTGCCGAAAAAATCCAAGTGAGCTGAAATTTTGCATACACCTTTATTTTGACATTACAAATAATGTCTCAAAAGTCCCCATCGATATTGCGCTTGCGTTTTGAGTTATTCAAGGTCAAATGTCACAGAAATAAGTTTTTCGCAAATATCTCGCTTTCTATGGGTCTTATGTGTGCAGTAAAACAGCGATGTCGTAACCTCACATCATCATTAAAAGTGTTTATTTTTGTGGAAATTTATATTTATTTGATATGGATAATATATTTCAGATATTTGATGATCTCTTAACTGATGATGAAGATGTAATAAGTGTTTCATTTTACTTCTCTGAAAACACCTTGTTTTCATCTGTTTTTGCAATGACGTAAATGTGGCTTTTTCAGAACTTTTCCCAATGTCCGATTTTTTTCCGTGCCCTAAATTAATAAGAAATAAATCGTTGCTATTGAAATGTTAATCGTGTTTGGTACTGTTTTTACGATGTATTATTATTACTTTGAAAATACTTTTCCTACGTTGTTTTTAGATAAGTATAATAAAAAATATCGTTCATTATAATCATTATACACCCAGAAATGGATTTTTCCAGACTCGTAATGAAATATACTACGTATTATTGAAATGTCTCGTAGACCAAAAGTATTTCGTGTAATAGAATTCATTTGGAAATGTGGGATGATATGGAATTTCTAGACAGATTTAGGCTATCGAAAGCCACAATTTTATTAGTAATAGATACTATCTTATAGGTAGACCAACCTAACTGTGAGGGTTTGTGTCGTTACGATTTTCTTACCGAATCTGCATTCGAGCATTAATTCATATCCGGAAATTATTTTTTACTTTTCGTGCATTTCAACAACGTCCAAATTAATAGGAAAAAATGTCCAGAAAGAATTCATGCTCTTATGAGATTATACCATTCATAATGCACAAAATCCCTATTCAGGCCACGTATTAATAAGTGAAAACACCGTGGTGTTATCGTTTTGGTGTTTTCAATTTTGAGCTGTCAGCTGTCAATGTCATGCCATTTCCAACAAATTTTTTAGGATACGCATTAATAGTATATTGTATGTTAAGAGCTGAAAGTGCATTCTTGCCGCTTGCGCATGAATATTGCTGGTTGAGACGAAGCCGAAACCAGCAATCATGCAAAAGCGGCAAGCGCACTTTTAGCTCGAAACATACATACTATTTTTGCGACGACTGAGCATATTATTAAAGGAAAATATCAAATTTCATTTTATCGCAAAAATTAATTGACAATCAAGTTAACATTACTCGTGCAGTCTATGACATGTGACGCGATTATTTCAACAAATGATGGGCGTTTTCAAGGAAACATTCGGACGTGGCTACCTATTTTGTTCACACGGAAACCCAAAACGCTCGGCGAGCAGCAAAGTGATGAAAACGCACGCTCAGCGGCAAATGTCAACTTTCTATTGTCAAATGACAGTGAGAAAAATCTAATTTCGATGTCAGTCATCGAAAAATACATTTTTAGTGTAATTCCCTTATTGATATTCATGGTATAATTTAATCGAATACTCACTCGACGACTTTAAGAATTATCAAATACTTTTGCTTACAAACTCAACGGATTGTTTTGTAGAAACACCACTCGCCTTCGGCTCGTGATGTTTCTAAGCAACCCGTTTCGTGAGAAAGCAAAAGTATTTTTGATAATTCACAGTCGCCTCGTGGTATTATTACTGATAATAAATAAATAACATAAAATCTCATATACTTCCGCATATAGAATTTGACAGCAAAATAAGCACGAAGTTAGTTATTTGGCAATTAGTGCTACCAACTTTGCAAATGTTTTACAATTAACTCGTCAAAAAAAAATCTGGTGTGATACACTGACACAACTTCCGTTTACAGAGATCTTATAATTAGCCAAACATGTTTGTTAGCTATTTTCTGAGGCTAGGTTTAGAGTATCACATTAATCACGAATGTCGCTGCACGAAAATTTGTATTGCAAGACGTGCTAACAAAAACTTTTGCTTTTAATTACTATGTTTCTGAATTAAATTCCCCATAAATCAAAGCTACATTTAGTTAATTTTTGCCTGTTTTACGAAAACCAAAATGGAGACACACTGTTTTACAATCGATAACAAATTTTTAAAATTATTTTACTAAATAACCGTAGATGTGCGTAGTAATTAATTAATTTTATTATCTACACTTTATCACTGAATTTCGTCAACATGGTGCCTGATAAATGGTCCTCGTTCTTAAACTCCTGGAATTTTCCTTTTGATCTTTAATTAAAACACCAGATAATCATCCCTTTTTAGCAGTCGCCTCTTTGTGTTTTCTTAATCAACGATTTTAATACATAAGTAAGGAGGAAAATGATATTTTCATCGTAAAAACTGTCTTTTTATAAATATGCAAGATTTTAACGTGTTGTTTTTTAACTTGTTTATATATGTAGACTGAAGAAGGCACTAAGTGCTGAAATATATTTCTACCTCACAATTTTGACCAGTTCTTTCACCGCAGGAAAGCGTTTCAACTGTAAATAGCTGCTAATTCGTCCTTAACATGTTTTAACATTAACCTCAGCCAGCTACTATGTATTAATTATTAATCAGGAAGTTAAACAATGCTAATAAAATGCAGGTTATGTTTATGTTTTCATTTCGCGTCATGCTCTGCAGTTTAGTTTGATTACGATACTTCTGCACATTTTTACACGCATATTTACCAGAAAATGTAGAACAACTTCTAAATAATGTGCAGTCGTATGCAAATAAATCTGGGACAATGTTTTTTCATATGTAGGTTGAGTTGAGAATAGAAGAATATCTCCATGGATTTTCTGCTACCAGAAAGAGCTACATTTTCATTTACGTGTCAAAATTTAACGTAACTCTTTCTGATAGCAGGAAATCCATGGAGATATGCTTCAAATCTTAACTCAATTTACATTTTAAAAAAACCATTGTCCCAGATTTATTTGCACACGACTCTACATGAAAAGTCAGCGCAAAATGTAGCAGTCAATTTTCTGTATGAAACAATGCTTAATATTTTTTTTATAAAATGCGTAAAATGTAGCGTCGTGTCATAGAGGCTTTACATACAAATGTTTACAAACCTCGGCCGTAGATGTTGATGGCAGGGGTTCGAAACGTGCAAAAACATTTGCAGGATTAGAGGATCTAAGAATAGTAGGTGTTGTATTCGTTTCAAATAACGCACCTGTAAAATATTATGTGATTAACAAACAACAATATTTTATGACTATTCGTTATTACCTGAAGAACAACTCACATGTTTAGAAACCTCGGCCGTAGATGTTGATGGTAGGGGTTCGAACCCTGCAGAAACATTTGCAGGATTAGACGATCTAAGAAAAGAAGGTGTTGCATTCGTATCAAATAACGCACCTGTAAAATATGATGTGATTAACAATCAACTATATTTTATGACTATTCGTTATTACCTGAAGAATAACTCACAGATTCACGAGTTAATGTTGGGAACAGTGTTGCCGTTGACGCTGATGAATGCCGTGGTGTTTGACATAAAGCACCTAAAATTATTTTGTATTAAACGATAAATCGATAGTCAATTTGCTAATTGTTTATTATGGTAAACGATATATAACAGTATTGAATATGTACAAACCTAAATTTAAATCACCAAACAATGTTGGAATTGCTGTTTTCTTCAGGCGATTTTTAAGCAGACTGGAGAACATTGATTCTTCAAAATGTGCGCTACACAGCCTATAATCGTACCAATTTATACAGGAAGTTTCTTTGGATTCTTCCAAACCGCAGATAGTAATCCAGATCAAACATCTTAAAAAATAGCCTTTTTTAGTGTTTCCGGGATTTATATACGTGCATACATAAATAAATACACAAAGGTACTATATAATAACGCTCCAATATAACAACTTACCTTTGCCAGTCTTTTGGGAACCGAAAATAGCAAACTTCTGCATTTACGATTGCACTGTTATTGCACAAAGGCGATGCACACATCTTGTACCCACCGTAACGATACTCTGCCATCACAAACGTAAACGACAAACGACGAGGGAAGTTTTGCGTAAAGCCTTTTACAGTTTAATAACGCAAACAAATTGCACGTAAACGAGAAAGTAGGTTATGGCGTCAACAATGATTATGCAACTGTTCACAGCCTCCTTGTGCGTGTAATAACAGTGTTGTCAGATGTCCTCAAAATATTGTACAATAATTAAAGGAAAACAACAAACAACATAACACTAAACACTATGTTTGTACCGGGTGGCCATAAATATCTGATATCACATTACCTTTGGAATCAACACCGCTTTATTAAAGTAAGGAATCCAACTAAGCTAAATGTCATCACAACTAGAATTCCTATCTGTCAAAAATTATTACAAACTGCAATAAGTAATGGAATTAGAACAGGAGATTTTTATAATCGAGTTGCAGGCTAAACTGCAGAATCCGGGGCACATTCCTCTCCTCTTATTGCATTTTATTACATTACATAAGTACCAATACTTATTGTAATTGAAATATAATACTAACCCATCATTTATAAGTAGCTAATTCCATTGCTACCGGGTCATTTATAAGTAGCTAATTCCATTGCTACCGGGATCTCAGGTATTTATGGCCACCCGTAGTATTAATGTTTATTTATAATACACTCCTGCGAAAATTTATTCTCTTGCTTTACTTGCAGTTTCCAGTTTCTTAGTATTAAATGAGGATACTGTATTAAGTGAGGATACTGTACGAAATAAATAAGATTGACGCCGTATTTTGTCTGCCAATTCCGCTTTGCCTGGCTGATCTGCTAATTTATTTTTGACAGTTTTGTCTAATCTAATAAATGAGGATGAAACTGTACCAGAAATATTTTAAAAATATACTTTTGCAGAAACGGTTTCAGAATGTACCAGATTCGTAGAATTGTACCAGGTCTGGCAACGCTGCTAATATCAAGACCACGCCCACAATTGTAACTGCACATAGACCACGAGTTGAAATGTTTGACCTTGGGAATTGTTCTGCTTTATTATAGAGTTATGATGATTATGAAGTTATGATTATGATTATGATTATGATTAGATAGGACGCGTCCCATATTTGGAACCAAAGATACCAGATGGCATTTTAGTAGAAGCCTAAAGTAAACATTTTCCATTAGATATACCAACCCCGTTGACAGCTTGACAGGTTAAAGATGTGCAGGGAATGTTAAAAGTTTTAGAATGTTTACAAGATTTACTAATTAATGCAGGTGGTTCTGTAAATGTTGTATCTGAAGAAATGCTTGAAAGAATATTAGCAAAGAATAATGAAATACCTGTTTTACCGGCAATAAATTTAACTATCTAAGGTGTTACTGGAGCAATTAGAAAAGTAAAAAAGCAAGTTTTAATGGTAGTAGATAGGGGTTATTGGAAACAGTAAATATTATCTTTGGTTATTAGTCAATTGAATACCACAACAATTTTAGGCATGGATTGAATGTATAAAGTGAAGACGGTTAGATTTTAATGCAATGAGGTTTGTAGATCAAGAACTATTATAAGAGGTTTCTTTTAGACAGAACATTAGCAAAAATAATCACTTATAATACCATGAGTAGTCAAAGTTATGTCGACTATTTTTGCGGTGGTGTCACGAATGTCTATTGCGCTTTGGTACGATTAGGACGAGTGCGATAGCACGAGTCCTAATCCAAAGCGCAATGGACATGAGTAGTGATACCACCGCAAAAATAATCTACTTAACTTTGACTAAGAATGGTATTCGAGGGACTATTTAATGAACCAAACTACTTTTTCAAATTAGTTTTCAGTAAATCTAGCAACAAACTACGCAATTTCTATAGTAACAGAACACTAATATTGACTTTTTCTAATAAAAATAGCATCTGTTAAAAATAGTCACTTGAATACCTTCTAGGAAGATATATCCACTGATATTTTTTTGATTGGTCAAGAAACGTCAGAATTCTGGATTTTCATTGGTTACTTTTTGACAGATGACAGGTGAATTGAATAGTCTATCAAATAAAATAAAATTGTTAGAACCAATCAATTTGGATGTACAAAATGTGAAAAGATTTTATATAAACGCATTAAAATTGGAAAATGGTAGAAATAATGTGGGAATGAAATCATCAGATATAAAAATGGAACCATTATAGTTAGTAAAAGAATGGTTTACTGTATTAAAAGATTTGAAAAATAATACAAACTTAGAGGAAGAATTGTCTGAGAAAGATTACATCAGTGATCAATGTGATAAGTGTGAGATGGTAGTACTGATACAACATTTAAATAAAAAACCATCAGGAAATCAATTACAGAATATTTTAAATACTAATAAATTATCAAAAGTACAAGATTTTTTAGAAGAAATATAATTAATAGTACATTTTTTGATAAGCCAGGATTATGCAATAAATAGTTATGTTTGTAAATTACAAATTGGAGCTGAAACTGTTTTTGTTCAAAAATCATATCCAATACCATATGCAAAAAGACCAGCAGTTGAAGTGGAAATAAGAAGAATGTTTGATTTTGGTATAATAGAACATTCAGATTCACCTTTTTCTAATCCAATAGTGGTTGTAACAAAAAATAATGGAACAGTTCGTATTTGTTTAGATGCTAGAAGGTTGAATACTATTGATAATCGCCACCACCAATAGATAAATTAATACAAAAATGTAATGGTATGTTTTTGTCTTCTTTAGATTTAACCTGTGGTTATTGGCAAATGAAATTACATGAAATGCCAAGGAATTGTACAGCCGTTTTAGTAAATGGGAGGAGTTATCGTTTTGAGGGGTTGCCATTTGGATTAAATGTATCAATAGCTGCGTTTAATAAGTGTCTTGATCATGTGTTGGGTTCAAAAGTATTAACTTTTGCAACAGTGTACGTCGGTGATATTCTTTTGGCTTCTAGAACATTAGAAAAACATAGAAATCAATTAGCATTGGTATTAGAAAAACTCAAGATGGCTAACATTACTGTTAATGGTAACAAAACAGCTCTATTAATAGACCAAAAAAATTAAGTTCTGAGGATATGTAATTAGTCCTCAACGAAAAGAGGTCGATCCTGAGAAAATACAAACTATACAAGATTTTAAACCACCTAAAAGCAAAAAGGAGTTACAACCATTTTCAGGAGTGTGTAATTTTTATAGAAAATTTGGAAACTGCGCAGCATCAATAGGTAAATTAACGCATTTGTTGAGGAAAAATAATAAATGGACATGGAAAAATTAGGAACAAAAAGCATTTCAACATATAAAAGATAGATATATAAATGTTGTAACATTATCACATCCAGATTTTACTAAAACATATATTGCAACCGATGCTTTAAGTTGTGCATTAGAAGCACATTTATTTCAAATAGATGAAATTTGTACTACAGAAAATTTAATTTATACTAGTCGTACTATTGCGACTTTCTCTCTGATGATGCAAGCTGCAAGGTCTTGCAAAAAAGTTAGTGAATATGGATGCACAAACAGCACGAGGCACCAAAGAGCATGACCGTCTCGCAGGTTTTTGCTCGACTTCACAAGGTGCAAGGCACATTAAGCCAGAAAATGCTGGGTGTTCATATACAAATAGTAGGCGGTCTAAGCCGAAATTCTATGTTAAGAAGAATAGTCTTACTTTACTGGAAGCGGAAAGAAATTATATAACTGAATTAGAAACTTAGAACTTACATTTTAAGATACGAAATAATAATTTATTTTGAAATCGTTCGTATTTTGTCAATTACTAAACAATTTTGGATCAGGAAAGTACACTTTCCCTGACACACGACAGTAAAACCCAGACTAGTATGATTTTACTGAAACGCCATTTTTTAAAGAAGTTCATTTGAAATATTTATATTGGGTAATCATTTTGCAACTACACTAGAATCCACATTTTCACTGGAATATGCTAAAATACTCATTTTGAAAACTTAATTTGAAACTCTGAACCAGAACCACTAGCAGAATCGGTTATTTTCTTTCCTTGTATTTGATTAGCAGTTTGAAGTTTATTTTGGAGTGAATCTGCAATGTAACCTTCTGCTACACTTTTAGACTGCCCCCGTGCTTTTTCAAATTGATTGCATCCCCTCCAGCATCAATCAGTAGTGTTGCTGAACTACGAAGAGATACGGAGTTTTTGCACAACGTTACATTAAAATAGCATTACGACCGTTATTTTAGCGACACGTTAAAAAAATGTTCTAAAAGTAATGGTGGAAATGGCAACGGCACGCGCATGTGAAGTTTTCGTTTCAAATATTGGGAATGGAATTGAATAAATGGATTCTAATTATTAATTAGAGAGCTTTCGGTGGACAGTTTTTCGTTTATAAAAATAACAAATCTCCTTATAGTTAGTTGTAAATATAAAGTTTAGCTTATAAACATCTATGTTATCTCTTTTTGATATCGGAGTAAAATAGTTGCAAATCACGAAAATCTTTCTTGAACTCAATTCTACTGTTAACTTTGTAACCGCAACATACCCACACGATACTATAAAAATGTGTACAAAAAATCTGTGTTTTAGTGAGTAAATGGTGAGCATGGCAATAAATATTAGGCTGGCTGCAGTCGTTTAGAGAAACAATAACTAATGTGCACGTGCTGAAATATACAATAAATAAAAACAAAATGCAGACGCCGCGCGATCAGCGATTTTTGGGAAATAAACGAGTAGAACATCTTCTGTAACTATTATGACTTTTTTACAATTGCACCAATCTTCAAATGTTGAGTACGCATTCTGATATCTGTCTTTCGATTTGCTTGGCAGTAAATCTTCCATTGCAGCATTGGCAGCTGCACTTATGTTCGATGGAATGTAATCTTTTACATCACTATTTTCTTCGAAGACACTCATATTTATCACACCGTTATTAGCTCGAAGAAAGAAACAGGGAAAATTGGAAAAAATTATGAAATTTTTTGTTTTCAACTGTTGTTTTATTTATTTATTTATTTAAAGCAATGCGCTTCGACTGCATGGTCATTAGCGCTTACAATGATGTAGTTACATTAGTATTGATTAACAGAGCGAGTTACAGTATTTACATATAAAGGGTCTGTATGGTATGTTATATACATATTTATATTTTGTTATATAAATTGGTGGCCTTGAGGAAGTTAAGTATTTTTCGGCAGTGATCTGTACTTAGGGCTTTCTGGAGTGTGGCGGGTATCCCTAGTGTGTCGCGGCATCTTATGTATTTTGGACATTCGATTATGATGTGCCTTATAACACGAGATCAATAAAAAAACCAATTAGGGTAGGCTGTGATATGTGTTATACGTTTGGCAGTATACTGAAGTGTATTGTCAGTCTATGTCAAATTCGAGATTTGCAGGTTAAGTTTTACGTCAGTCTGTGTCAAACAACAAACAAAACCTAACTTTTTAATCTCGAATTTGACATAGACTGACAATACACTTCAATACTGCCAAACGTATAACACATATCACAGCCTACCCTAATTGGTTTTTTTATTGATCTCTTGTTAGAATTCACTAGTTGACAAGGATCACATCTTTCTGGTTGTGCTTTTTTGAAGAGGTGGCTGTGGGTCATTCGAGTGTGCCCTATCTGGAGCCTGGTGATTATAATATCGCTTCTCTTCTGGTTAGCTGGCTTTTTCCTTTTACCATAGTGCACGGTTTTATTTGTCTCAGTTTATTATTAGTTGTCATGTGCCATTTCTCTTGCCATCTTTGAGTGGTCTTTTGCTTCATTTCATTTTTAAGGTCTTCTTGGGGAATTGCTATGTTCATTAATAAAGGTTCTAAGGTGGAATTTTTTGCTGAACGGTCTGCCATTTCGTTGCCGGGAATGCGGATGGTATCCATGTAAATGCTATTTCTTTTCCTGTTGATGTAGCTTGGTGGAGTTCTGCTTGGATTTGTGTAGCTTGCGGATTTTTCGGATGTATTGACTCGATACTGTATAGGGAACTAAGTGAGTCTGTACATATCATGAATTTGGTATCAGTAGAATCTTGAATGTATTTTAAGCTTTATAAGATAGCAAACAGCTCACCACTGTAGAAGCTTATTATTTCAGGTAGATGGTACAGCATGGTGGTTTGCCGGACTATAACCGCTGCGCCTGTTCCGGAGTCTGTTTTTGAGGCGTCCGTATATATCAGCACGTAGTCTTTATGTTTGTTGCAGATTTCATTGAATAATTGTTTATATTGAAGTGCGTTGGTGCTTTCTTTAGGGTATTGGGTTAATTGGAGAAGGAGTTTTGGGGGGGAATTTTTCCAAGGGAGATTAGTATTTATGGTATTGGATTTCATGATTTTGGGAAATGGCAAGTTTAGTTCGATCGAGATGTTGTGGATCCTATAACTAATGGGCATATTACTGTTATTTCTATTGGGTTGCGGAATCGATTAAGAAAAAATGTATTTATAAGTTGGATGATCAGGATTTGCTGTTACGTTGGCTGCGTATCTCATGGCTAGTTGTTGCCGCCTGTACTGAAGTGGAGGTTCACCAGATATGCAAAGTATACTATCTATGGGGCTACTGCGAAAGGCACCAGTTGCTATTCTTAGTGCAGTGTTATGGATAACATCGATTAATTTTAGGTGTCTAGGATGTACAGATGCATTGATTATGCTACCGTAATCCAGTTTTGATCGTATTAATGTTCTGTATAAATATATCAGTGTGCAGAGCCAGTAGATGTAGGAGAGTACCGCCACGTTCGCCATGTTTGTTCCTTTGTCATATGCGTCACTTTGAGGTTTTCCACACAATTCCGTCAACGTGACATTTATTGGTAATCCGAAATTTTACTTAAAATTGGCAAGACTGTAAGTCTATGTCAAATTCGAAGTTAGTAGGTTAGGTTTTGTTTGTTATTTGACACAAACTGACGGAAAACATAACCTATAACCTCGAATTTGACATAGACTTACAGTCTTGCCAATTTCAAGTAAAATTTTAGACATAACTCAATCAGTCATTGCTGATGAGAACAAAAATGGCGGCGATGGCGGCATTTTCGCGGATCAAAGAATGGCGGCACTGTACGTCTATGTCAAATTCGAGGTTAGCAGGTTAGATTTTGTGTCAGTTTCTGTCAAAACTGACTGAAAACCTAACCTGATCACCTCGAATTTGACATAAACGTACAGTGCCGCCAACATACTATTCATAACGAAACTCTGGCGAGTCGCCGGCGATCCGCTGGCGAACGACTATGAATACGGGTGTTAGTCTTTTGGAATATTCGACTTTTACCTGCAGCATGTGAGTAATCCAAGTGAGCTTCTTATCTATTAGTAGTCCCAAAAATTTGATGTAATTAACAAGCGGTAGTCTTTTTCAATTAATTGTTAAGGTAGGATCGGCGTGGATGCCCCGTAATCTGCAGAAGTGTATGCATTGAGATTTGGAAGTAAAAAATCGAAGCCCAGCATTCTTAATCCATTTATCCAGCCTATTTATAGTGAATTGTAAGGTTTGTTCTAAATATGAGATGGTTTTCCCCTTACCGTAAATTGGAGACTGGAGACGTTATGCATTTTGTTATTTCGTTTATGGATATCAGGAAAAGAGTAACACTGAGTATTGAGCTTTGTGGGACGCCGTTATTTTGTACATGTTTGTTTGATAAAGTATTCCCAATTCGGACTCGGTACGAGTAGTTTGTCAAAAAGTTTTTGATAAAATTTAAAATATTACTCTCTACTCCGTACTTTTCGAGTTGCTTAATGATGTGGTGTCTCGAAACTGTGCCGTAAGCTTTGTCCAGGTCCAGAAATATGGATGCTGTTTCGTTTGGGATGCGTTATGTATTTCTGTTTCCAGACAGACCAGCTGATCTGTTGCTGATCGTCCTCGTCTGAAGCCGCTTTGGTGATTGTTCAGTAGTTTATTTGATCCTAAGAACCAAAGTAACCTTTGATTTATCATTTTTTCTAATGTTTTCCAGACACATGATGTAAGGGCGATTGGTCTGTAGCTTGCCGGGTCAGTTTTCGTCTTATTTGGTTTCAGAATTGGTACGATAATCGTTTCGCGCCCCTCATCAGGAAAATAGTTGTTTTGCCACAGTTGATTGTAGATTTTTAGTAGGTGTTCTTTACTATTTGTGGGTGAATATAACCCAGACCTATGTTTTGTCACCCTAGACGATAACCTCAGGCCAATACCAATAACAAGAAAAGTATTAGCGGATTTTCCACATAGCCAACATAGACCAGCTTTATATGAAACAGGAATCCAGATCCCACTGATAAGATCGCTACCCAGGCCTCGATGGAACTTTACCAAAGCTAACTGGACGAAATATGCTCGCAATTTGGACGAAGACGTAAAACATATACCACCTACTTACGACAACTACGAAACCTTCACGAACCTAGTAATGAACACCGCTAAGAAATACATACTGAGCTAGATAATGTAATGGAAACATGGCGACGATACTGCGAAAATCTATACGCAGACCCGGCGAATGCTATAGAAGAAAACACGAAGGGTTATGAAAAAGAACCAGACATCCTGATGGAAGAAGTTGAACATGCTATAACAAGATTAGCCTTACATAAATCGCCAGGTATAGACTCAATTAACGGCGAGATACTTAAAGCACTCCCAGATACCTACAAAAAAAGAATGCATGAGATATGCCAAAATATTTGGCACTCCACAGAATGGCCAAAAGAATGGACTACATCTATAATCATACCACTCCATAAAAAAGGTCCAAGTAACAACTGCGATAATTTCCGATTACTGTCACTCATAACACATGCAAGCAAAATCATGTTGTACATAATTCAATCCAGACTAGAACCATTTATATTACATCAACTTGCCCCCGAACAAGCAGGCTTTGTAAAGGGGAGAGGCGCGCGAGAACAAATCTTAAATCTACGACAAATAATAGAGAAGGCCAGAGAATATTACACCCCCATGTATCTATGTTTTGTAGACTACACTAAGGCATTTGACAATGTCCGATGGCATTTACTGTGGCCAATTATGATAGACATGGGCATACCTCAACATATAGTTCACATAATAAAAAATCTATATGATAACAGTACTGCAGTTATAAGAATGGAAAACACCTATTCCGCAAGCTGTAAAATACAAAAAGGCGTAAGACAAGGCTGTGTGTTGTCACCTATCTTATACAACATCTATAGTGAATATATTATGAGGCAAGTTTTGGAAGACTGGGATGGAGGAATCTCTATAGGCGGTCAACAGATCTCTAATTTGCGTTATGCAGATGACACTTTATTATTAGCTAAAAACGAACAAGAACTTCTGGCGCTATTGGGGAGACTTGACAGAATCAGTGCAGACCACGGGCTTCAAATCAATAATACAAAAACTAAAATTATGATTATTAACAGAGAACTCGAAAATATTCCTATTAATAATATCGGTAACATAGGCAATTATGAAGTGGTAGAAAAAATCGTATATCTAGGAGCACTTATAACCAACGACGGCAACTGCGAGCCCGAAATTCGCCGCCGAATCCAATTAGGCAGATCAGCAATGGCCCAACTAACAAAAATTTGGCGAAGCCACAATATTACACGTAACACCAAAATTAACCTTGTTGAAACTCTGGTATTCTCTATATTTAAATACGCATCAGAAACTTGGACGGTCCGGACTGCTGACCGTCGGCGCATAGAGGCATTTGAAATGTGGGTGTGGAGAAGAATGCTCAGAGTTCCGTGGACAGCCCGTAGAACAAATGTTTCTATATTAAATGAAATAAAACCTAAACAGAGGCTCTCTACCACTATATATGCCAATATACTGAAGTTCTTTGGCCACATCACTCGCAGAGATGACTTCGAAAAGCTCGTGGTCCAAGGAAAACCTAATGGCAAACGAAGGAGAGGAAGGTCACCAACCCGCTGGATTGACACAATTGAAACTCTTTTGAATACCAATGTCGAACAGGCAGTAAGGAATACCGGCAACAGAGAACGTTGGCGCGACACCATCCGAAGAGTGACAACACAACTTGAAGACAACTAATAACCATAATCACCACTCATCTGTAAAGATGGACGGAGTCGAGGAGGAGAAGAAATACATCCCGCGGGGGTATCGAAAACAGTATATCCCAGGATGGACCGCAGAAAGCTCAAACTTGTATGAGGAATATCAAAGAAGTAAAAAACCCCAAATAGCAGAAGACCTCTTAAAAAGTTTAGATGAAGCGCGTGCAGATAAATGGAAAAGCTTAATGGAAGAAATAGACTTTAAACATTCTAGTAGAAAAGCGTGGAATCTCCTACGAAAATTGGGGAGTAGAACATATGCACACAATAAACCCCCTAAGCTAAACCCTAATAAAATAGCTAGTCGAATAGTCGCCCTTTCAAAAATTCCATCTGATAAACAACATACCAGAACCATCACATATCGACTTAAACAACAAGTGATGCATACCACTGCCAACAAAAAATTCTCAAAACCCTTTGCCATAAGCGAAATGGAACAAGCAATCGCCAAACTAAAAACTAGAAAAGCTGCAGGAGAAGACAATATCTTCCCCGAATTTCTCAAAAACACAGGACCGGGCACCAGAGAGTGGTTGACACACTTCTACTCCAACATCCTTGAAACCGGAAAACTGCCGACTACCTTTAAAAGAACCAAAATCATAGCTATCCCAAAACCAGGAAAACCAATTACAGATGCAGCCAGTTATAGACCCATATCGCTTCTTAGTGTCCCATATAAACTGCTGGAAAGACTAATATATAATAGAATCTCAGACACAATCAACCAAATTGTACCCCCAGAACAGGCAGCTTTCCGACCAAATCGAAGCTGTGCTGATCAAGTACTGGCCTTAACAACCCACATTCAGCATGGTTTCCAAAGACAACTTAAAACCTCGGCTATCTTCTTAGATCTTACGGCAGCATATGACACAGTATGGAGAAAAGGAATGTTATATAAATTAATCAACGCAATACCTTGTATCAAAATATATAAACTAATAAGTAACATGCTGCAAGATAGACTGTTCAGAGTTCACCTACATGGCTATTGCAGTAAAATACGGCATTTGAATAATGGTCTACCACAGGGCTCGGTCCTTGCGCCCCTCCTCTTTAATTTATATACGCACGACCTACCAGAAACCCGTTCCAAAAAATTTATCTATGCCGACGATATTGTATTGACGACACAACATCGTACGTTTAAAGACGCTGAAGACAAATTAACCGAAAATCTATCTACTTTTCATCTGTACTTCAAAAAGTGGAGACTATGCCTAAACCCAGCCAAAACAGAGGTAACGACTTTCCACCTAAACAACAAAGCGGCAAAGACTGAACTTGCTGTCACATTTAATGGAACAAAGTTAAAACACAACTTCAACCCAAAATACTTGGGTGTAACACTAGACAGATCATTAACCTATAAACAACATTTAGAAGGAACTTCCGCCAAGATTAGAACAAGAAACAACATCTTACAAAAACTTACTGGCACTACATGGGGCGCCTCCGCTAACTCACTACGGACAGCCGGGCTCGCGCTGTCATACTCTGTGGCGGAGTATTGCTGTCCAGTCTGGTTAAACAGCGCTCACGTGAATAAAATAGATGTACAACTTAATAATACAATGCGAATAGTAACAGGGGCTGTCCGGTCTACTCCTACAGAATGGTTACCAATATTAAGTAACATACCCCCACCAGAGCTACGACGGGCCCAGGCTTTACAGAGACTAAATGAGAAGATTCAAACTAATGACACGCTTCCGATCAATCATGATTTGAGACTCACCCCTGCAACAAGATTAAAATCAAGAAGATCCCCTCTATCGTCCCCAGTGAAAGAACTGAATGTCAAAGAAGCATGGGAAGAAAAATGGCGGGGATCCCCTTATGGTATAAGGGCAACACAAATCACACCTTCGGAAAATCCCCCTGGTTTCGAACTATCCCGAGGTTTATGGACCAAGTTAAACAGGATACGCACAGGATATGGACGATGTAAAAGTTTGATGCACAAATGGGGCTACACAGAATCTGCAGAATGCGAATGTGGAGCAGAAGAACAAACCATAACCCACATTGTAACCGAATGTCCAATATATCGTTACGACGGAAATCCCGAGGACATATACTCATTAACAACAAAGGGAAAAGACTGGCTTCTTAACTTAAAGCTCGATTTATAATCACATCGGCAATGTTAGTTGTGTTAGTTATTTTTAGCATTAATTTTCAGTTAATTTAAAGAATGTTACCTAGTAAGTTTGTTTAATGTAATATGTCTCATACGAAATATATATATATGTATATATATATTGCTGTGTTCTTTACAGGTCACGAATCACTACAGCCTTTTAAGGTCAAACATTTTAATTTTGTTAGCAAATAGTACTAGGTTAAAACGATATGTTTCAAATTAAACAATGAATATAAACACTGCTGGCATGTGACTCAATGTGAAAGGATTATAACAGTAATTTAAACGTCAGTGGTCATAAACAAATACAATTTAATAGTTCTTAGCAAGGCCAAAGGGTTAGATTGTCATTAACTAATACACAATAATGCAAATATAGTCTCAAATCAATCCATTAAACGAGCATTCGATTACACCAAAATTATAAATGGGCAAGTGCACGCAGGAGGTGCGAAACACCTGTGATATAGTGCGACAAGTGTATTTCCGGTTAACGGGTAATGCAGTGGGTGTGCGCGGTAATCCCACGTCAACATCAAGCTGGAAGGACCATCTGCACATAGAACTGCACAGGTTCCAGGCACTATAGCAAGCAGGAAAGCTGGACGACTCGAGCAACTGGTTCCAAACGCTCGGATGCAGACCGCAGGCCACAGGAGGACATGGGGTGTTGGAACACAGGGCAATAACATGGAGCAGTTCCAATCAAGGGCGAATTCTCCTGAAATAACAATAGCCACGTGCAATAGTTGGAAACATCAACAAAAGTCAATCATACCTGTGGCAACACTAAACACTTGAGTTAAACTGGGATATCAACACCAGGAACGAGCAGGGCCTAGGTGCCGTTGCAGGTGGCGTTCCTCCAAATGAATATAACAAGATCACCAGGTGCCGTTGTTTGTCAGGAATCCAAACGCATCCGAAACGGGATGTTTGTTAGCGGTCCTCCAACAAGATATGGTCCAAAAAAGTGTGCCAAGGGTGCATATTAATTAGAGCGACCTGTACATATAATTAAATTAGCTAAATGGATAGATTTAAGTTTGTATTTAATTAGTTACTAGGTTAATTTTTCCCGCTCTATTTTTGTGAGCGTGGCGTGCATAGAAACGCCAGCGAAATTATACAATAGATACAGCATTTGTTAATGGGGGCTATTTCCTGCCATATATTCTGGTGACAAGCAATATTTCAAGATCTAGACAGTAACGAATCTTTGTCAAAATTTCCCGCCAATTTAGACGTGTTTGTAACGGCCATTTGACGCAAAACTGAACCTAAATGACCTAACGGAAATTTGCGCCATGTGGCATGTTACGATCCAATTAGAAAGGATTAGCCCGAGTATGGGGGGTTTCAACCCTTGTATATAAGCCTTTTCGCGCCCTTGAGGAGGGGCTTCGCTTGGCTTATCTGCTGATATGCGGGTTGTTATGTCATAAGCCGAAAAATTTGTATCCCGTTGTTGTTTTTTTGACAAGCGTTGAAAATAAAACGAATGTTTTTTGTAAGTGTTGTTTGTTTCTACGCGAGAAAAATTAAGTCAACTTACCTCGTCATACAAGCGTCTACGATCCTGGTGGACAGCATAACACGAGAGGAACACTAAAGAAGCACCAAGCCGCTGACGACAACACCTGTTGATGACACCACGAGCGCCGCCATTGAAATTTGCAAATCTCGAATCGATTCACGATCGATTCGCGCCGGCGCACAGCAGGGAGTCCAGGGCCGGACTTCGCATTTGGTAACGTTATATCAGTTATTCTGCTGCATGAATTGCCCGAAAGTTTTGGTTTATTGCCGTTATAAAAGTGTAAGGATTGATTTGAGGATAATATTAAATCAAAGCAATCGTCTCTTTGACCATCAAACCCTAGGAACCCGCGAAATAAGATCAATTAATCTGAATAAATTTCTATAACCCTGAGATTATTGCATTTCAAATTGAGTCACATGCAGATTAGTTAGTAAACAAATAAGAGCTGTTTGTGGTATCCCAAGGCTGTGCTTCGTAAGCTAAAATTAAAAGTACAGGTAAGGTGTAAAATTTCACTTAGGCATCCCCTTTTGTGCGAGGGCTTAATAAGCAATTAAGTAATTAGCGATTAAAAAAAGGGGGGTGTAAATTTAACGGGTATCACGGCAATATATATATACTATTTGTGGGTAAATTCTGAAGCATTTCGAATGGAATGTCGTCGATTCCTGGGCTTGTGGCTTTACACTCATAAATCTAATTCCCATATGGTGAAAGGGAGGTTAATAGCTATAACTTTGGACTGGTCTATGTTTAATTCGATTATTTCTGTATCAGGTGAGTTGTTGTTGATGGTGTTAGAGTTATCAAAGCTGTTATTGAAGTTACGGTGGAAGTACCTTGCGAGTGTATTTGGAATGTCTGCTGGTGTGGTATAGGCTGTATTATTTTCAGTTAATGAGGCTAAGTAGTTATTTTGTATATTTACACCTTTAATTCTTCGAATTTTATTCCAAACTTCCTTAATCGGTGTGTCACTGTTCAAGGAAGAAACATACTTTTCCCATGATTGCTTACTACTTTTTTTTATGGTTAATCGTGCTAGGGCTCGGCACTTCTTGAAGTTGATTAAGTTCTCGACGTTACGGTGTTTTTTGTAATAGTTGAATGCTTTTTTGCTTGCTTTGATTGTTTTCGCACATTCAAAGTTCCACCAAGGAACAGCTCCATGTGTCGGCGGGTTGGATTTCTTACCTATTGATTGCTCTGCTGCATTAAGGATCATTGATGTGAAGTTCCTTACGAGTGTACTTAGATCATCCGTATTTGTGATTCTCGGACACATATGCTCAGTTAATTCTGCATAGAGTATCCAATTTGCTTGGTTTAATTTCCATTTGCGTACTGGGATGATTTTTGGAGGTAATGCATTAAGCAGTGAAATTTTGATTGGGAAGTGATCACTGTCGTAATAGTATATTGTATATTAAGAGCTGAAAGTGCATTCTTGCCGCTTGCGCATGAATATTGCTGGTTGAGGCGAAGCCGAAACCAGCAATCATGCAAAAGCGGCAAGCGCACTTTTAGCTCGAAACATACATACTATTTTTTCGACGACTGAGCATATTATTAATGGAAAATATCATATTTCATTTTATTGCAAAAATTAATGGACAATCAAGTTAACATTACTCGCGCCGCAGTCTATGACATGTGACGCGATTATTTCATCAAATGACGGGCGTTGTCAAGGAAACATTCGGACGTGGCTACCTATTTTGTTCACGCGGAAACCCAAAACGCTCGGCTAGCGGCAAAGTGATGAAAACTCACGCTCAGCGGCAAACGTCAACTTTCTGTTGTCAAATGACAGTGAGAAAAATCTACTTTCGATGTCAGTCGTCGAAAAAGATATTTAAGTACTTCCCAGTCTATTGTAGTTATAGGGTCACTTAGGGTTGACTGGTCACTAAGAAAATAACAGAAACAGAACCGATTTAATTTTTCTAATTTTATACCATTTTAATTGTCTATTAATTAATTATCTAATAGTAGTTTGCGATGCAAGTGCATAAAGACTTTACACAGTTAAAACGTGAGTGAGAAGACCCGCGAGTAACTAAAGATGCTTTAGGCATGTGTATGGTACAATATTTTATCTACGATAGAATCTAGAAAACACGGTACTAAATATAAAAAAATATTGTAAATGTAAATTAGGATTACTAGCAGCCAGTCGTAATTTTGCGTGGGTAAAATTTTAAAACACGTGGCTACTGACGACGTGACTAATTAAATCAATTTAAACACGTTTGTCATGCTATTTTATCTTTCTTTAATTTTTGCCTGTATATAGGTTCCGTTTCAGTCATGTTTTATTGTACAGCAGTTCAGCTATTTTGCATTCTGAAATGTTAACACGCACGTAGCTTTCTCTTCTCGAAAAGGTTTGACGGAACCACGCTAACCTCTATGCCGTCATCTGTGCAACTGGTCCCGTTCCATCGCATTTGGCAACGCTGGTTTACGGCGTCTTCAAAACCTAGCCTATTGGAGCAAGCGAGACACCTTTCCTTAAATAATAAAAACTTTAGTCGATCTCTTTCGCGCCCGACTGGCTTTGCGTTCGTCCTGTGAGACAGACTTTACGCACATTGGCTATATTATCTATGCATTGGCTGCAGCTGCAGACACGCTTCAGGAGTCGGCCGCCAAAAAGGGGTTTGCTTCGTCAGGGACTCCTGTTCGGGTTGTGAGAGCGTGAGGTGGTTTTTGTTTTCGCTGATGGAGCGTGTGTTGTTGCTTGTGTATCCTGATGGCCGTCAGCTTTGCGTCATTTTCGTAGGGCCGAGAATAGGCCCCCTTTTCCCAAACGTGGGATCAAACTCGTAGAGTTGTCCAAATATTCGGTCTCGCCGTTTTCTTGTCCCAAAGGTGGACGTGATTCAGTTTTCGCCACATGGATGGATCATCCGTTATTTGTGTTGCCCTAATTTTGCCACTAACTCAATGTACTTTGGCCGCTAGCATTTATAATTAATCACCTGTTATTTGTGCTTGCCTAATTGAAACGCTTTTGCCGCAAACGCATTATAACTTGGCCGCTGTCATTTATAATTCAATTTACGTAACTGGCCTACCAAGGCCTGTTGGACAATTAAGTTTGTGACTGCCGCCCAAGGCCTGTTGTATATTTAAAATTAATATAACCACTTAAATATAATTAGAGATAAAGCGCCTCCCAGCTGGATCTCTAGATATACAGTGTGACCAGTAAAGTCCGCATCATATGGGATTTTTTTTTATTAATAGCTTTATTCGAAATTTGACTTTGGCATCAATTTATGTTTCGATCAAAATGAAAATTAACTAAAAAAATAGTAGTTACGTGATTCGTATTATCTGTCAAATTTTAATTTCTTTCCAAAAAAAATATTAAAAGTGGGGTTATTTCTCAAAATATAGAAAAAGTTATTAAAAAAAGTTTTTCTAAATGCAATTTTTAGCCCATAACCAAAATTTCAGCTGTATAAAATAATTTAGATTTGTTGCCCATTTTTTTTGTAAATTGCACCACTGTTGAAAAATAAGACTCAACGCAGCGTACATAAAACTTCTTAGTTTTGACAATGCTTTATTCCAGACACATTTTCTTTAAAGTAGCGCCATATTAAATGTGTGTTTTTCTACAAAATCCAAATACGGCTATTAAAATTTGGTCACATGTGATGCAAAGTTTATTTGTTTTTGATCCTGTATAAGGTAGCTTCATAAAATAACTATTTTTGAAAACGTAGTTTGTGTCTAAAAGTAATACACATTAATATTAAGAAAATAGTGTAATTGAAAAGAATCAAATTTTCTAATTAAAAATTTTTAATATAAAAACTAAACTTGATCGTCTAAAACATCGCAGCACCCATTTGTTTTAAAGGAATACTGGTCCCTGCATTCTATTATAAAATTTGGATTTTCTTAAGCCCACCATCTACAATTTTGAGAGCTAACAACGCCGTTTGAAGTGAAAGTGGCCTCGTCGGTCCATAAAACGTGGAAGGGAAAGGACACATCTTCTTTTTCCTCCTGGTACCAAACGTATGTCAAAATCTTGTTCCTTAAGAGTATTTATAAATTTAGGTTTATAAGGTTTAAATTTAGTTTTGTGCAAAATCTTCCTTACACTCTTTCTTTGAACGTCAGTTCTGCAAGAAACATGTCTAATACTAGTTTGATCATGTTCAACAACAGGATTGTGAGGTTTTTAAAATGAACTTTCCACCGATTCAGTTGATATAAGTTTCGCCATAATCCTACTCACAGTGTAGATTGTTGCACATTTTTGCCTGGATGCCTTTCATTAAAAATGTTGGCTGCTAAACGATTACTTGTGTTTTCACTACATATTAATACAATTTCAATTTTTTCCTGTAAAGTTACCATTTTTTTATTTAATACGCAATATTAAATAAAAGCCACTATGACAAACAGAAAGCGATTTGACTGTCATTATTAACGCAAGGGCTTGTTGATTTTTTTTATCATTTTTTGTTTTACGGCCAACTCGTTTTTGGTGCATCATCGTAAGGTACAATACTAATAAATTTTTTGGAAACTGCACTTAAATAATAAAAGACTATTTTTATTTTTTTTATAACAGAACTTCATAACAAATTTTATTAGAGGTGTTTTAAATTAAATCGTTGAAACTAGATAAACTTTAAGTAAAGTTAAACAAAAATTTATTTTCCACTTAATGCAGACTTTACTGATGACACTGTGTACTTGTTTGTCTTAATTATAATGTGTATTACTTTTAGACACAAACTACGTTTTTAAAAATAGTTATTTTATGAAGTTACCTTATACAGGGTCAAAAACAAATAAACTTTGCGTCACATGTGACCAAATTTTAAAAGTCCTATTTGGCTTTTGTAGAAAAACACACATTTAATATAGCGCTACTTTAAAGAAAATGTGTTTGGAATAAAGAATTGTCAAAACTAAGAAGTTTTATGTAGGTTGCGTTGAGTCACAGTGGTGCAATTTACAAAAAATGGGCAAAACATCTAAATTATCTTATACAACTGAAATTTTGCTTATGGGCTAAAAATTGCATTTAGAAAAACTTTTTATAATAACTTTTTTCGATATTTTGAGAAATTTTTTTTGAAAAAAATTAAAATTTTACAGATAATGCGTATCACGTGACTACACTTTTTTTGGTTAATTTTCATCTCGACCAAAGCAGAAATTGATGCCAAAGTCAAATTTCAAATAAAGCTATTAATAAAAAAATCCCATACGATGTTTGTATTTTACAACGAATCTGTGCATGCCCCTTTCAGGTTGAGGTTATTGTGTAACGATATCTGTACGGCGAAGCCTGAGTGTTTGAGCGTCACAGGTAAGTTGACGACGCTTGCCGCTGCAGCGGCGAGGTTCGTGAGTCCGCGTTCTCGTTTGACCTACAAGGTTCGGTTAAGCGTAGGTCTCCCTGATTGGACCTTGTGGCGTCCTTTTTTTGTTGCAACACCCTATAAATACAGTCGCGCTTGCCCTGTAGTGTACCGCTTCTAGGACCACGCCCATCTCCCTAAGCATATTAGAGCCGTGGCCTTTGAACCTGTTTGTAGAGATTTCCAGGGTAAGTGTTGACGTCTCCCGGACATGATTAAACATTTGGCGCTCCCGTCGTTAAAACAGTTTGATACCGTAATAGGTTGCTACTGACGACGTGAACTAATGAAAACATGTTATGAAACAGTAGTTTTACAAACTTAAAGCTGTCAACTAAACGTCAATTTTACACACTGTTGCAGATAAACATTAATTATTCGATTTCAGAAGAAATACTATACAATACACGTCAAGAAAGTGTCTTTACTTGCCTTAGCAGTTAAAATACTCGGCCGATACGCCCCCTTGTACTTCAAATTTCGCTTCGTCATTTAAAGTTTTATTTTCTTGACTATTATGTCAGTAACTGTTAACTGATCATAAAGCTCTAGAATTTTTAAATAATTGTAAAGCTGTGAGTGTTCGATTAATGAGATGGAGCATGTATTTGCAAGAGTATAAACTAAGAATAGAATATTACAAAAGTGAAGATAATGAAGTAGCTGATTTTTTGTCAAGGTATGTTACGGTGATGATAAAAAAGATTAATCCTTTATTGGTGGCGTTAACTCAGAAAACAATTCCAGAAACGCAACTACCAAATTGATTAAATAACATAGAAAATGACCAAAACGTGGATAAACATATAATTTTATAATGTGGATAAAGAATTAAATGATTAGAAATAATCAAGAAGCGATAGATGAAATGAAAATAACCTATAGTTTACATGAAATGTTTAGTTTAGAAGTAAACGCAGTGAAGAATGGTGAGTGTTATACATACCAGAACATTTAGAAAAGGATTTGATAACTGAATATCATAATAGTAGTTTGTAGAACGAGAGGGGATATATGATGTCCTATCGCACGAGAATGAAGTTTGAGCACCACGCCGAAGGCAAGCTCAATCATCTGAGAGCGATATGGACATTTTACTCGAGTTGTATAGTATACTTTTTCTACGGCCAATCAACGAAGAAAAAAAATAGGAGTCATGAATTTTTTTGAATCTTATTGTAAGTAAATTCGAATTTACATTTGTATTTCTGGGGTGATAACGTGTCGTACGTTTCATTAGCTGCTGAACGAATATCTGGCGGAGTACCGTTAATCGATTCGTCACTAGAATCACTCACTTTTAACTATTATTGACGCTTATTGACATTTTACCTTGCCCATAACCACGGCCTGCTGAATTATTTGACAGACACAATTCTGCAGGGCGTGCCCAAGTTACGTATAAAGAAACTGCTTAATTATTAAGAGACTAGAACGCGCGTGGCCAGCCTACGTCTGGCCCTGCCAGCGTAAAGAAACGGTTAACAATAATAATGCTTGCTTAAGCTGGTAGCCAGCCTACGTCCGGCCCAGTATGCGGGCCCTTCATGCTGCGTGTTGCGGCGCGATCGGCATGTGCGCGCGCCACTTGCTTACGGTCGGCATGCGTTCTTATAATATAAGATATGATTTATCGGCTTCCTGTAAATTAGCGCTATCAATGCTTAGATGCAACTTTGCTAGTCTGCATTGTCGCCTCTTAATCACACTTTCTTTAGTCTTAAGCCGAATGTACTAGTTGGTAGATCGTTCTGTTTAAGCTCCGTTTTTTTGTATGAAAAACAATAACGGATTTTTTTCAATTTGGGCGATACGAAACTTATCACTGGCGCAGTCGATATATAGAAAGGACGCTAAACAAATTTTCGAACATTAAAATTTGTAGTGCACTTCGAACTTTCTGTATATTCAATATACCAAAACCAACACTCGAGTTGGCAGAAAGCATCTTGTAGAGCCGTTATAAATAATTTGGGTGATATGGTGTTACCCTGGCGTACACCCCTTTTAATTGGTATTTGTTGTGAATCTTCGAATACCTTTATGTACATTTGTGATGTTGTGTATATATTTTTAATTAAAGTGTTGTAGCGCCTATCTATTCTGCAATTAGAAAGAGACCTTAGTACTGCCCAGATTTCGACCGAGTCGAACGCCTTCTCATAGTCAATGAAGGCTATATGCAGTTCTATATTATATTCGTTGCACTTTTCAATTGTTGTTCTTAGTGTTTGTAGATGATCACATGTGTTAAAGCCTGATCTACAGCCAGCCTGTTCACGAGGTTGATAAAATTCGACTTTTCTAAATATCCTGTTGGCTATTATTTTTGTAAATAATTTGTACAATTGAGACAGCACAAACACGACTAGACAAACAAAGGGATTAATATTGATGGTCAAAATCTCAATCACTTAAGGTTTGCAGATGATATAGTTCTGGTTAGTAAATCCCCGAAGGAACTGCAAACGATGATTGATGAACTAAACAACGTATCGAAGGAAATAGGACTTAAAATAAACATAACAAAAACAAAAACTATGACAAATACCGAAAACGACATTAATATTACATTGAATCAGAACAGCATAGAGCTTGTAGACAGTTACATATATCTGGGACAAAAAATAACAACATCAAAAAACAATATAAATGAGGAAGTAACCAGAAGAATTAAATTAGCCTCGTGTGCATTTGGAAAACTCAGTAACATCTTTAAATCCGATATCCCTAACAACTTTAAATGTAAAGTATACAATCAATGCGTTTTGCCAGTCTTTACATATGGAACAGAAACCTGGAGTTACACAAAAAACAACATAAGAAAAATTGCAAGAGCCCAGAGAGCCCATGAAAGAGTTATTTTAAACATCAAACTATCTGACCGTGTAAGAAATCCGGAGATAAGATATCAGACAAAAGTTATCGATGTAACACAGAAAATGGCTCAACTGAAATGGTCCTGGGCTGGACATATTGCTAGAATAAAAGATGACAGGTGGACAAAACGCGTAATAGATTGGCGTCCAACGGAAACTAAACGCAGTGTGGGAAGACCAAATACACGATGGAGAGACGATGTTGTAAAAATAGCAGGTATGAGATGGCAACAAATCGCACAAGACAAACATAAGTGGAACAACAAGGGGAAGGCCTACATCCAGCAGTGGATGAACATAGGCTTATCGTGATCGTGATCGTGACCAAAACCAACAATCCCTGGGAGATCCTGAGCCCTTCGTGGACGACAAACATCGTGGAAGTCAAACGGAAGAAAACCCGCCTGGCAGCATTCGATTTTCTTATCATGGACAAAAATCGCCAACGGTGAGCATCGCTGGTTCCTGCAACTTGCAACGTCTATCGCAGACATCTGGCTATCGCAGCCCCCTGACTATCGGAGTCGCTAGAAAATGCAGTTCCTCGCATTGTAAGTAAAATTTTAATTTGCAAGTAAGAGTGCAACGATTCGATTTTTATATTAAATAATTTAAACCCTACTAACATTATTAGCTATAAGCGCAATTAGTTTTAAGATCAGGTAGGTGCAAAAAGACGAGGACTCGGCGCTTACACTAGGTGTGCTTAATTTTGCCAGTCGACTTTGTACCTATGCGTAGGAACCCTGACTTAGGCCTAATTTCCCAATATAATAAGACCCTACTAACATAATAAATTCCCCTTTTAAAATAAAGTGCAACGTTTTATGAGTAGCTCAGATCCTGATTCTCCAGAGGTTAACAGGTTAGGTTTTGCTTCAGTTTTGACACAAGCTGACGCAAAACCTAACCTGCTAACCTCGAATTTGACATAGACTTACAGTGCCGCCAAAATATTATTCATACAACAAAGATTTCAAAGCCAAGCTTGATTGTATTTTCGTTTGCTCACATGTTACATCTAGTCGTGATGTATTCACACCGAAGAAACATTTTCAACACACAAATAAACCTAATTCCATGGAAGTCTTAACAATCCAGAAGCGCCCAGCTTCACAACAAATAGGAAACTTCAAAAGAATCTCTCCCCTCTTTAACCAATCTTTCAAAACCGAAACAATTTCCAACAGAGAAACAATTCCCCAAATTATCCAAATATCTCAACTCAGCAATTGCATAACATGAATGCTGAATTCCAACAAAATCCCCACGAAGTACTTAGTCACTTAGTCGAATATGAAAATTTTCAAATACAAAACGACAACAATTTTGATTCATATTACTCAACGTTAGACCCAACTATGGACTTTTTCAGTCTGCCCGACGCGGACTCAGACAATGAAGACCCTGATGAACTTGTAAATTTTCATTAATGGCCTCGGTAGAACACTTTTTTATAAATCCTAAATCAGATTTACCATTCATAATAATTCCACAAACTAACGAAGAACTTCTAATTGATACCGGATCATCGAAAACAAAAAAATCTCCCGAATTAATTTTTAAAAATTTTCCAGACTCGGTTTATAAACACAACTTCGAAATTACAACCTCTCATGGCACCTCTAAACATAACCTAGTTGCAGACATTTCTTTACTTACACTTTTTCAAAAATCTGGTAACCATCAAGTTTATCTGTATAACTTCCACGACGAATATGTAGGCCTCATAGTATCACATTTATTAGCCACCTTTCCAGCTAACATTGACTACAAATGGATGCATTTACAAACCAAAAATACTACTGTACTATTCTTTTATAACCCATCCATAACAAAACAACAACGACAAAAACGAAATGAATGCAACTTCTTAAAATTAAAAAATCCTTAAAATTCGCTGTACCAAACAACAAATTTCACCCCGTACTGAAACGACTATTAGATTACCAGCCGTTGGACAAAATGGAAATAAATTATGTCGCAAAATAAAAATTTCTGACGGTTTAACCATAGCCCCTCTATAGTGCATCTGCACAATAATTGGTTTACAACGATATTAAATGTATTCCAAAAAGACCAAACCATCTACATAGACACCCCTTTATATTTAGAAGAATTTCATACTCAAAACACTAAAACGATATCAATTAATAGCCACAATTTTTACTTTAATAACGAAAATACTTCAACCTCAAAAAAACAAATTTTGGAACAAAATTTAAAAACAAATTTAGGTTTAGACCATTTAAATGAAGAAAAGCAAACACTTCTAAAAAACCTCTGTTTTGAATACAAAGACATTTTCTATACTCCGGGATTACCTTTGACTTGTACTAATTTAACTCAACATCAAATTCAAACAAAAACGAACAACCCCATTTTCACTAAAGCTTATAGATATCCATATTGTTATAGGGACGAGGTTAAAACTCAAATAAACAGAATGTTAAAAGAGGACATCATAGAACCATCAGAATCACCTTACAATTTCCCTATTTGGTGGGTACCCAAAAAAACGATGCCTCTGGTAAACAAAAATTTCGTATAGTAATTAACTATAGGATTTTAAATGCTGAGACAATTGAAGATAAACACCCTCTCCCAAACATAGAAACTGTACTCGACGAGCACAATATTTCGCGACCCTACACCTCTCAAGCGGTTTCCACTAAATTAAAATCAAACGAGAAGACTGTAAGAAAACGGCTTTTTCAACCGAAAAAGACCATTACCAATTCACCAGAATGCCTTTTAGCCTAAAAAACGCAGAGCGGCCTTCCAAAGAACCATTAATGAGTACTACTCTATTAGGACTAACACCCCAACAATGAATTGTATACCTAGATGACGTCATAATATTTTCGACTTCCTTACAAGAACATTTAAACAGATTAAGAAACGTATTTCAAAGATACCGTAACACAAATTTAAAAATTCAACTTGACAAGTCATAATGTTTGCATAAATCGATAAATTATTTAGGACATGTTATTACTCCCGTCGGAATTAAACCATATCCCGACAAAATTCATGCGATCACGAAATTTCCTCTCCCCAAAACTCGTACAGAAATTAAATCAATTCTTGGACTTTTCGGTTACTATAGAAAATTTGTAAAAGATTTCGCTAAACTAACAAAATTTGTAACATTATGTTTAAAGAAAGATAACAAAATGGTTCATTCACAAAATTTCATTAATTCCTTCAACCATCTGAAAACGTTAGTAATCAACGAACCAATTCTAGCCTATCCCGATTTCGATAAACCCTTCGAATTAACAACGGACGCCTCTAAATTTGCCCTTGGAGCCGTTCTCTCCCATGATTCTAAACCGATATGTTTCGCTTCAAGAACATTGAACGAGACAGAACAAAAATACTGCACAATTGAACGTGAGTTATTAGCTATCGTTTGGGCTGCGAAAAATGTTCGACCTTATTTATTTGGCACAAAATTTGTATTATACACCGATCACATACCTCTCATATGGCTCAAGAACCTAAAGGAACCTAACTCAAAATTCACTGGGGGGGGGGGGGCACTTAAATTAGAAAAAATTAATTTCAATATTCAGTACCTATCAGGTAAATCTAACAAAGTCGCAGACGCCCTTTTCAGAATTCAAATATACCCAATGTCCTTGACCGACTCAAATAATGAACCAAGACTTGACACTCCTGAACCAACATACGACAACATAAGTATTTTACCCGAACGAGCAGATTTCCCTAACCTAGAAGACTTCATGGCAGTCCCAACGTTCACATTGCCTCCCGACATTTCTCAACCCTCAAAAACACCTGAACAAAATATTGACAATAATTCCCTACCAGACACAGTACGCACACAAGCTATCTCTTCGCTTGTCATAGATATTTCTGAAAAATCACTTCAACACTAAAAACCAGATTGAATTCATCTCAGCCAACATGCCCAGAAAAATTAAAAACACAACTTTTGACAACAACAAACACATTTCAGTATTTATTAATAAATCAAACATAAGAGATAAATTTAACCAGCTATTGATTGAACATTTGTTAGAACAATTTGTTAAGCCTAGCTATTTCCTCAAATTTTAGCATTCGTCCCGAATCACGTAAGTGAAATCCGTAATTGAATATGAACACTGCAGTTCAGTTATATTCGCCGAATTTCTTTTATAAATGTACTCTTTGTTCCGTTCTGCAAGCAATGCGGTTTCAGCTTATCGATTTCCTCGTATTTATTGTTGTTCTGACACACTCAAGGTTTCTTTGAGTTTCGGGAGAAGTGTTGAATCATATTTCGTCATTCTAAAACTTTTCCGTAGCTTTAAGCAGAAGTGTTTAGTCAGCTCTTGTCGTTCTGGAATTTTCTGAAGCGTTTTGCAATGAGTGCAACAAAGAAAGAAGATAAGCCGCGTCTGCGCTTGATTATTCCGCGCTCGTTTCTTTGGCAAATGGCAATAGCGTCACTTAGCGTGCAGCCCTCAAGACGTTAGGTGGTGGCGCTTTGTCCGCGAGTCGGCTTCGCTTAGCCGAGCTCGCGTAAAGTCGAAATTACTAGTCGTAAAGCCACGTTGTTGTGATTGTCGAGAATCGGTATTTAAGTGAAGTACAAGTAAAGGTTTGATCGGGGTGCTTCTGTTTCGTAGAGTTAGGCAACTCTAATTACGCATATAGCGGATTATTAATTGAAGCCCTTGCTCATTGTGTTAAACCATTAGTGGAATGAAGGCACACGTTTCGTTATCGTCATCTGCCTGTGTCGACGTGCTTCATTCAAGTTTACCCGTTACAGGGATGTTATGCCGCTCACCCTCTTTCGATTATAGAGCTATATGGTCACCCAAGCATTACGGAAACGGTCAGGTCCCACCGAATACGATGGCTTGGACATATTCAGAGACTTCTAGACTGCCGGGTGACAAAGAAGATGTTGAAAAGCAAAATAGAAACAAAAAAGAAGAGGGGCAGACCGAAAAATAACTGGCTGAACAGTGTAGAGAAAGACTTGCTGGAACTAGGAATCGCAGAATGGGAACAAAAGACAACCGAGGGGAAAGGATGGAAGAAAATAGTACAACAAGCCTTAGGCCTACAGGGCCTGTAGCGCTAATCTATATATAGTAGTCTGGCCTCGTGTTTCCCAGCATACCTTTTGATCTCTTCCTTGACCATAGAGATGTTTAGATCTCGGTGTAAATCAGCGTTGCATATATACCAAGGTGCATCTACTATGTTGCGTAGTACCTTGTTCTGGAAAGTCTGTATGCTTTTTATATTGCTGTCTTTGGTGCAACCCCATAGTTGTATACCGTATAGCCATACTGGTTTTAGAATCTGATTGTAGATTAAAATCTTATTATGTATTGACAGCTTGGATTTTCTCCCAATTAGCTAATAGAGTTGTCCGTATTTTATTCTTAGTTCGCTTACTTTCTTCTTTACATGTTCCTTCCACCTAAGTTTGGCATCTAGTGTCATGCCTAGGTACTTAGCATTGTTCGCGTAGGGCACGATGGTACCATTTATATCTAAAGATGATGGAGAGTTTAATCTTTTATTTGTAAAGTTAATGTGAGTAGATTTGAGCTCATTCAGCTTAATCCTCCATTGTTTAGTCCAGTCAAGTATTGTATTGCCGGCTGCTTGTAGTCTTTCAATGGCCAAGTCTTGGTCTGTGTCCACTGCCAGAAGTGCGGTGTCATCTGCAAACGTAGCAACTGTGGTTCCTTCCAAATTTCGCATATCGCAAGTATATAGTAGATACAGGTTAGGCCCCAGCACGCTGCCCTGAGACACACCCGCCTTTATCTCTTTTAGTTCCGAGTATTCATCTTCTTGCTTGATCCTGAAGAGTCTGTCTGATATGTAGGATGTTAGTATTTTTACATATTGCTTTGAGAGTATTTTGTTAAGTTTATGTGTCAAACCTTCGTGCCAGACCTTGTCGAAGGCCTGGGCCCTGTAGAAAATCCAGCAGCATAAGCTGAAACGCATTTATTATTTAATTGTAGTTGCCTTGTTTCAAGTTTAATAGTAACAGTTGTACGTAAATGAAAATAAATAACGAGCTTAACGTTTCATTTCAAAGTTATTTCATATTTTTGGTGCCGAAACCCGGGAACTGGAGCTAACGTGTTTCTTCCAGTTGCAATAACGTGTAACGAGTGCAGTGAGGCCCGCAACGATGAATAACGCATTGAAAAAAGCTTGTCGCACGCAATTGACCAAGCTTGTCAATCAAGCCAACGATCTTTTAACGGACGATCCCTTTGATATAAACGAAGCGATGGTGTTGATTTCACGTATAAAATCAGCAAACGAATCTTTGAAGAAGATTAACGAAAAAGTGGCAGACGATATTCCAGCGGATCAACTGGAACAGGAGTGCGAGAAGATTGTGGAATATGAAGATAAAGCCACTACAGCGGTCGCGAGGTTGGAAATTGGTATCACCAGAGCATCAGCAGGAGTCCATCGAGATAGCAGCTGCAAAAGCGAGACCAGGAGCAACATTGACGTCCTGTCAACTGCACCAGCTCAGGGCGGTAGGACACAACCAGTTACAGTGGAATATAAAAAGGCGGTGAGATTAACTAAGTTAGAATTAATGAAATTTAATGGTGATCATCACATGTGGCCTGCCTTTTGGGAACAGTTCAATGCTGTTATACATAGCAATAACGATCTAGACGAAACTGCTAAATTTACTTATTTAAAATGTGTTTTAATTGGAAATGCTGCAATAACGATTCAAGGTTTAACATCCAACTGCTCAAGTTATAACGACGCTATTAAGCTTTTAAAGCAGCAGTATGGAAATAACGAAAATATAGTTGACAGTTATATTCAGCAGCTATTAGCTTTAACGCCAGTTAAATCAAAAACTGATATTATTTCTTTAAGAAAGCTATATAACACTACGTCGAAGATAACACGATCGTTGCAAGTGCTAGGAATGTCTCCCGATAATTACGGTGTAATGGTCAACGCAATAGTATTGAAGGCATTGCCTTTTTCTATGAGAACCGAATTTCTTAAACGTCAGGCCACTAGCGATCATAGCGATAACGAGTCAGTTGCCGTCAGTGAGCATGAAAACATTTTCAATAATAGAGATGTTTGTTACGAACATTTAATTTCTCAACTTTTGAATTTTATAAGACTGGAGGTCGAATCTATTGAGCAAGCCAAAGTTTTAGAAGTAGAATCGAAAAATGATAAAAGTAGTAATTCAAATCATTATTTTCATAAGAAAAGAGAAGATGCATGTACAGCAGCCGGTTTGTTTACATCGGCGAAAGAACAATGTGTATTTTGTAAATCATACGATCATGGTGCAGCAAACTGTAATAGCAACATTCCTTTAAACCAAAAAAAGAACATTTTGAAATTTGAAAGGCGCTGTTATCGCTGCACTAAACCGAATCATGTTTCGAAATTTTGCCGGATAAAACTACTATGTTCAAAATGCAAAGCGAGGCATGCATCATCGATGTGCGATCCTACTTATAAAAAGCAGTTACAACGCAATGAATCTATCGCTGAATCTTCTTCAGAACCGAACAGACAGTCAACTAATTTGTTAACGCAAGAGCACCTGACTAACGTATATTTGCAAACAGCCTGTGCTCAAATCGTAACTGCCAGTGGCGTACCTCAAGATTTTATTAGAATGGTTTTAGATGGAGGTAGCCAATTGACCTTTATAAAAGAATGTGTATCGCGGAGTTTGAATTTGCCTGTTATTGGAAGACATAAGATAGCAATTATGCCTTTTGGAAAAACTGAAATGGCTCCCGCGCGCTTATGTAAAAGAGTATCTTTAACGCTGAAAGGTCAATATAATAATAATTTCATCACTATTATGAAATAACTTTGAAATGAAACTTTAAGCTCGTTATTTATTATCATTTACGTACAACTGTTACTATTAAACTTGAAACAAGGCAACTACAAATCAAATAAATGCGTTTCAGCTTATGCTGCTGGATTTTCTACATCCTCCCGGGCCGCAGTAACTTCCAGTGGAAATAATAGCTGAATCGGTCGTCGTAGACTGGTCTTGTTGCTTGTAACAACCTCGCAGGCCCTTACTTTTCCATCTCGTCCTTGATAAACTTGAGTAATTCTTACTAATTTCCATAAAAGTCGAGGAATATTCTGGTCATGTAAAAGGGCTACATCTCCAACCTTAAAATGTCTAGACTTTGCTGGACTTTGGTTATGGAACAATCTCAATTGCTGCAGATAGTCACATGACCATTTCTTCCAAAATCTTTTCGCTAATTCATTGCGTTCCTTCCATTTTTTCAATATGTCGCTTCTTCTAACATCTGCATGGTTACTAGCCACACAGAAACCGCATTCGTCAGTACTCAAAAGAAAATGAGCTGGCGTCATGATGAGCAAATCTTCCAAGTCGTTTCCAACATAGGTAAGTGGTCGGCAGTTCACCGTCGCTTCAACTTCCGAAAGTACTGTCTGCAGTTCGTCATAATTAAGACACCTTTTATTGATAGACAACTTCAAACCATCTTTGACTGTCTTTATCATCCTTTCCCAGAATCCGCCCCACCATGCAGCACGTTCTACGATAAATTTCCATTCTATGCGGTGTTTGCTAAGAATATTCTGGAATTTCTCCTTGCAAATGATCTTGCTAAGTTCTTGTAACTCAACTGAGGCTCGTTTGAAAGTCTTGGCGTTGTCTGAATAAAGGACGTGTGGAACTCCACGTCTCGAAATAAATCGGCGAAAGGCGTTAATACAACTTTCGGTAGACATATCTGGAACTATCTCAAGATGTACCGCACGAACAACAGCACATGTAAACAACATTATGTATGCTTTTCGTTTTTCCTTTCCTTCTGAAACCACATACAAGGGACCGGCAAAGTCCGTACCAGTGATTTTGAACGGTGCTGCTATGGACACTCGATTTCTTGGTAATGGTGCGAAGGGCTCACTCCCAGCCTTTGCTCTTAACTTCTTGCAACTTACACATTTACTCAAAATAGACTTAACTCTTTGTCTACATTGAACAATCCAATATCGTTTCCGTATTTGTGTTATTGTAATATTTGTTCCACCATGATTGGAAAATAAATGCGCATTCCAAATTATTTTATCTGTCAAGGCTGACCTTTTCAGCAATAAAACTGGGTGCTTAACTTGGAACGGTAAAGGTGCTTCGTGAAGACGACCACCTAATCTCATAATATTATCATCGTCCATAAAGGGATTGTGCATTAAAATGGAAGAAGAAGCATTCAATACTTCGCCCTTATTCAAAGCCAAAAACTCACTTGAAAAATGCTGCGCTTGAGTAAACCTTAACCAGTATTTTTCGCTTTCTCGTAATTCTTGAACTTTTAAGTTGCCGGTGTGCTGCTCTTCTCTGTGCCTTAAATTATAGATAAATCTTTGGACAAATGCAGTGACTCGTAAAACTTTCTCAAGACTACTAAATCTATCTATGTCAAAAATAGGCTGCTTATTATGGACTTCGTTAATTTGCACAGCTAAACCAATTCCAGCTTCAGTCATCATGTCTTCTTTAGGCCAATGGTTAGAATGTTTGCAAAGCCATTCAGGTCCCATTTTCCAAACGTTCGATGTAATAAGTGTACTAGACTTTACACCTCGGGTAAGTAGATCTGCTGGGTTCTCCGTACCTGGACAATGACGCCATACTCCGGCTGACAACTTTTGGATTTCAGTTACTCGATTACGGACGTATGGCTCCCACTTCGTATTCTTGCTTCTGATCCAATGCAACGTTATTTTCGAGTCAAACCAAAGAATGCAACATTTAATCTGTACGTTAATATTATTTAAAATAAAATTTTGAAGTCGTGATGCACAAACCGCAGCAGTAAGTTCAAGCTTTGGCAGCGTCAAGCCCTTTCCTTCTTTATTGTTAATCGGAGTCACTCGATTCTTAGCCATTAGAAATCTACATGATATTTTTCCTTCGTGGTTGACACTTCTAAGATAGGCTACAGTTCCGAACGCTGTTGGGCTGGCATCTGAAAAAATATGAAGTGAAACATCACATTCTTTATCGTCAAGAGCACATCTAGGCATGGAAAAATCTTTCATTGTGTGTAACTCGTAACACCATTTCAACCACTCGTTCGTAAGCTTCTCAGGAAGAAGTGAATCCCAATCCAACTTGGCTTTCCAAATTTCTTGGAGCAATATTTTAGCTTTAATGACGAATGGGCTTAAAAACCCCAAGGGATCAAAAATTCTTGACACTGCTTGTAGCACACCGCGTTTTGTTTTGGGTATGTCTTTGATAATATCCAAAACACAATCCAGATTTATTGCTAATTCATCGTCGTTAAGGTACCATAAGACGCCAAGTACCTTTTTTACTCCATTATTGTAAATACTGCTGCCAAGTATTTCCCTCAACATTGCATCATTACTGTCCCACTTCCTCAAGTTCATGTTAGCTTTCGATAAAATTTCTTTAGATTCTTGATAAATACGTTCAGCTTTTTCAATTTTTTCGACTGCCAATACTAAATCATCGACGTAAAATGACCTAGTCAAAATTTTGCAGGTATTCTTCAAATGCTGAGGTTGAGACTGCAAATGTTTTTTGAGCGTAACAGCTAACAGAAATGGACTGCAGGTTACACCAAAAGTAACACGCTTCATGCGGTAGCATGTAACCTTCGGCAGATTAGAGGCGTCATTAATGGGCGTATCGTACCATAAAAAACTATGAGAATCGCGATCCCGTTCAGATAGTTCTATCTGTAAAAATGCTTTTTCGATATCGGCAATCAGTGCGAAACGACCAATTCTAAAGTTCATTAAAACTCGAAGTAGATGTGGCACTAAATTTTCACCTTGCAAAAGCACATCATTTAATGAAGGTAGTCCAGGTGCATGTGCAGATGCGTCAAAAACAATACGTATTTTTGAAGTCTCTTTATCGCCCCTATACACGGCTCTATGCGGCATAAAATAAGTACGTAACGCATTTGTTTCATTCGGTAAAAGTTCTGCACAATCGCTATTCATATATTTACGTACTACAAAATCATACTCTTGAAGTTTGCCACTATAGATAAGTTTACGTGTTAAAGTCTTTAATCGATTCAATGCACCGTTAAAATTAGAATCGAGACGTACATTTGAATCTATCCACGGTAACGAAACACAATACCGATTGTTTTTGAAGGTTATATTGTTATTTAAAAAATTCTCCGTTGATAATGTATCGATAATGGTAGCACTATCGATTCCTATTGACTCAAGGGTCCAAAATTTCTTCAGATCAAAATCGTTCGTTATAGGTTCGCACTGAACATGCAGAATATTCGCCACGTTAACTCCGACCTTGAAGGCATATTCTTTAGAACGTGAACGTCCATCATCAATTCCGTGAATGGTCCAACCAAATGCAGTTTCGATTCCCATTAAACTGTCTGTGATTTTCTGTACGTTAGCAGTTACTATTTTCCAGTACGTATCTGCGCCAATTAAAAGGGATATACCAAGCAAAACATTGGTATTAATGAAAGATTGGTCAGCCAATGCGAAATTAATACTGAAGTCATGAATAGCTGGATCGTCTAATTTTGGGGGAGTCAAATTGTCGAAACAAATTTCCGGTACTTCTATGGCGTTAATAGTGATGAAATTATTATTATATTGACCTTTCAGCGTTAAAGATACTCTTTTACATAAGCGCGCGGGAGCCATTTCAGTTTTTCCAAAAGGCATAATTGCTATCTTATGTCTTCCAATAACAGGCAAATTCAAACTCCGCGATACACATTCTTTTATAAAGGTCAATTGGCTACCTCCATCTAAAACCATTCTAATAAAATCTTGAGGTACGCCACTGGCCGTTACGATTTGAGCACAGGCTGTTTGCAAGTATACGTTAGTCAGGTGCTCTTGCGTTAACAAATTAGTTGACTGTCTGTTCGGTTCTGAAGAAGATTCAGCGATAGATTCATTGCGTTGTAACTGCTTTTTATAAGTAGGATCGCACATCGATGATGCATGCCTCGCTTTGCATTTTGAACATAGTAGTTTTATCCGGCAATATTTCGAAACATGATTCGGTTTAGTGCAGCGATAACAGCGCCTTTCAAATTTCAAAATATTCTTTTTCTGGTTTAAAGGAATGTTGCTATTACAGTTTGCTGCACCATGGTCGTATGATTTGCAAAATACACATTGTTCTTTCGCCGATGTAAACAAACCGGCTGCTGTACATGCATCATCTCTTTTCTTATGAAAATAATGATTTGAATTACTACTTTTATCATTTTTCGATTCTACTTCTAAAACTTTGGCTTGCTCAATAGATTCGACCTCCAGTCTTATAAAATTCAAAAGTTGAGAAATTAAATGTTCGTAACAAACATCTCTATTATTGAAAATGTTTTCATGCTCACTGACGGCAACTGACTCGTTATCGCTATGATCGCTAGTGGCCTGACGTTTAAGAAATTCGGTTCTCATAGAAAAAGGCAATGCCTTCAATACTATTGCTTTGACCATTACACCGTAATTATCGGGAGACATTCCTAGCACTTGTAACGATCGTGTTATCTTCGACGTAGTGTTATATAGCTTTCTTAAAGAAATAATATCAGTTTTTGATTTAACTGGCGTTAAAGCTAATAGCTGCTGAATATAACTGTCAACTATCTTTTTGTTATTTCCATACTGCTCCTTTAAAAGCTTAATAGCGTCGTTATAACTTGAGCAGTTGGATGTTAAACCTTGAATCGTTATTGCAGCATTTCCAATTAAAACACATTTTAAATAAGTGAATTTAGCAGTTTCGTCTAGATCGTTATTGCTATGTATAGCAGCATTGAACTGTTCCCAAAAGGCAGGCCACATGTGATGATCACCATTAAATTTCATTAATTCTAACTTAGGTAATCTCACCGCCCTTTTATATTCCACTGTAACTGGTTGTGTCCTACCGCCCTGAGCTGGTGCAGTTGACGGGACGTCAATGTTGCTCCTGGTCTCGCTTTTGCAGCTGCTATCTCGATGGACTCCTGCTGATGCTCTGGTGATACCAATTTCCAACCTCGCGACCGCTGTAGTGGCTTTATCTTCATATTCCACAATCTTCTCGCACTCCTGTTCCAGTTGATCCGCTGGAATATCGTCTGCTACTTCTTCGTTAATCTTCTTCAAAGATTCGTTTGCTGATTTTATACGTGAAATCAACACCATCGCTTCGTTTATATCAAAGGGATCGTCCGTTAAAAGATCGTTGGCTTGATTGACAAGCTTGGTCAATTGCGTGCGACAAGCTTTTTTCAATGCGTTATTCATCGTTGCGGGCCTCACTGCACTCGTTAGACGTTATTGCAACTGGAAGAAACACGTTAGCTCCAGTTCCCGGGTTTCGGCACCAAAAATATGAAATAACTTTGAAATGAAACTTTAAGCTCGTTATTTATTATCATTTACGTACAACTGTTACTATTAAACTTGAAACAAGGCAACTACAAATCAAATAAATGCGTTTCAGCTTATGCTGCTGGATTTTCTACAACTATTAACGCCATAGAAGTACCGGAAATTTGTTTCGACAATTTGACTCCCCCAAAATTAGACGATCCAGCTATTCATGACTTCAGTATTAATGTCGCATTGGCTGACCAATCTTTCATTAATACCAATGTTTTGCCTGGTATATCCCTTTTAATTGGCGCAGATACGTACTGGAAAATAGTAACTGCTAACGTACAGAAAATCACAGACAGTTTAATGGGAATCGAAACTGCATTTGGTTGGACCATTCACGGAATTGATGATGGACGTTCACGTTCTAACGAATATGCCTTCAAGGTCGGAGTTAACGTGGCGAATATTCTGCATGTTCAGTGCGAACCTATAACGAACGATTTTGATCTGAAGAAATTTTGGACCCTTGAGTCAATAGGAATCGATAGTGCTACTATTATCGATACATTATCAACGGAGAATTTTTTAAATAACAATATAACCTTCAAAAACAATCGGTATTGTGTTTCGTTACCGTGGATAGATTCAAATGTACGTCTCGATTCTAATTTTAACGGTGCATTGAATCGATTAAAGACTTTAACACGTAAACTTATCTATAGTGGCAAACTTCAAGAGTATGATTTTGTAGTACGTGAATATATGAATAGCGATTGTGCAGAACTTTTACCGAATGAAACAAATGCGTTACGTACTTATTTTATGCCGCATAGAGCCGTGTATAGGGACGATAAAGAGACTTCAAAAATACGTATTGTTTTTGACGCATCTGCACATGCACCTGGACTACCTTCATTAAATGATGTGCTTTTGCAAGGTGAAAATTTAGTGCCACATCTACTTCGAGTTTTAATGAACTTTAGAATTGGTCGTTTCGCACTGATTGCCGATATCGAAAAAGCATTTTTACAGATAGAACTATCTGAACGGGATCGCGATTCTCATAGTTTTTTATGGTACGATACGCCCATTAATGACACCTCTAATCTGCCGAAGGTTACATGCTACCGCATGAAGCGTGTTACTTTTGGTGTAACCTGCAGTCCATTTCTGTTAGCTGTTACGCTCAAAAAACATTTGCAGTCTCAACCTCAGCATTTGAAGAATACCTGCAAAATTTTGACTAGGTCATTTTACGTCGATGATTTAGTATTGGCAGTCGAAAAAAATTGAAAAAGCTGAACGTATTTATCAAGAATCTAAAGAAATTTTATCGAAAGCTAACATAAACTTGAGGAAGTGGGACAGTAATGATGCAATGTTGAGGGAAATACTTGGCAGCAGTATTTACAATAATGGAGTAAAAAAGGTACTTGGCGTCTTATGGTACCTTAACGACGATGAATTAGCAGTAAATCTGGATTGTGTTTTGGATATTATCAAAGACATACCCAAAACAAAACGCGGTGTGCTACAAGCAGTGTCAAGAATTTTTGATCCCTTGGGGTTTTTAAGCCCATTCGTCATTAAAGCTAAAATATTGCTCCAAGAAATTTGGAAAGCCAAGTTAGATTGGGATTCACTTCTTCCTGAGAAGCTTACGAACGAGTGGTTGAAATGGTGTTACGAGTTACATACAATGAAAGATTTTTCCATGCCTAGATGTGCTCTTGACGATAAAGAATGTGACGTTTCACTTCATATTTTTTCAGATGCCAGCCCAACAGCGTTCGGAACTGTAGCCTATCTTAGAAGTGTCAACCACGAAGGAAAAATATCATGTAGATTTCTAATGGCTAAGAATCGAGTGACTCCGATTAACAATAAAGAAGGAAAGGGCTTGACGCTGCCAAAGCTTGAACTTACTGCTGCGGTTTGTGCATCACGACTTCAAAATTTTATTTTAAATAATATTAACGTACAGATTAAATGTTGCATTCTTTGGTCTGACTCGAAAATAACGTTGCATTGGATCAGAAGCAAGAATACGAAGTGGGAGCCATACGTCCGTAATCGAGTAACTGAAATCCAAAAGTTGTCAGCCGGAGTATGGCGTCATTGTCCAGGTACGGAGAACCCAGCAGATCTACTTACCCGAGGTGTAAAGTCTAGTACACTTATTACATCGAACGTTTGGAAAATGGGACCTGAATGGCTTTGCAAACATTCTAACCATTGGCCTAAAGAAGACATGATGACTGAAGCTGGAATTGGTTTAGCTGTGCAAATTAACGAAGTCCATAATAAGCAGCCTATTTTTGACATAGATAGATTTAGTAGTCTTGAGAAAGTTTTACGAGTCACTGCATTTGTCCAAAGATTTATCTATAATTTAAGGCACAGAGAAGAGCAGCACACCGGCAACTTAAAAGTTCAAGAATTACGAGAAAGCGAAAAATACTGGTTAAGGTTTACTCAAGCGCAGCATTTTTCAAGTGAGTTTTTGGCTTTGAATAAGGGCGAAGTATTGAATGCTTCTTCTTCCATTTTAACGCTCAATCCCTTTATGGACGATGATAATATTATGAGATTAGGTGGTCGTCTTCACGAAGCACCTTTACCGTTCCAAGTTAAGCACCCAGTTTTATTGCCGAAAAGGTCAGCCTTGACAGATAAAATAATTTGGAATGCGCATTTATTTTCCAATCATGGTGGAACAAATATTACGATAACACAAATACGGAAACGATATTGGATTGTTCAATGTAGACAAAGAGTTAAGTCAATTTTGAGTAAATGTGTAAGTTGCAAGAAGTTAAGAGCAAAGGCTGGGAGTGAGCCCTTCGCACCATTACCAAGAAATCGAGTGTCCATAGCAGCACCGTTCAAAATCACTGGTACGGACTTTGCCGGTCCCTTGTATGTGGTTTCAGAAGGAAAGGAAAAACGAAAAGCATACATAATGTTGTTTACATGTGCTGTTGTTCGTGCGGTACATCTTGAGATAGTTCCAGATATGTCTACCGAAAGTTGTATTAACGCCTTTCGCCGATTTATTTCGAGACGTGGAGTTCCACACGTCATTTATTCAGACAACGCCAAGACTTTCAAACGAGCCTCAGTTGAGTTACAAGAACTTAGCAAGATCATTTGCAAGGAGAAATTCCAGAATATTCTTAGCAAACACCGCATAGAATGGAAATTTATCGTAGAACGTGCTGCATGGTGGGGCGGATTCTGGGAAAGGATGATAAAGACAGTCAAAGATGGTTTGAAGTTGTCTATCAATAAAAGGTGTCTTAATTATGACGAACTGCAGACAGTACTTTCGGAAGTTGAAGCGACGGTGAACTGCCGACCACTTACCTATGTTGGAAACGACTTGGAAGATTTGCTCATCCTGACGCCAGCTCATTTTCTTTTGGGTACTGACGAATGCGGTTTCTGTGTGGCTAGTAACCATGCAGATGTTAGAAGAAGCGACATATTGAAAAAATGGAAGGAACGCAATGAATTAGCGAAAAGATTTTGGAAGAAATGGTCATGTGACTATCTGCAGCAATTGAGATTGTTCCATAACCAAAGTCCAGCAAAGTCTAGAAATTTTAAGGTTGGAGATGTAGCCCTTTTACATGACCAGAATATTCCTCGACTTTTATGGAAATTAGTAAGAATTACTCAAGTTTATCAAGGACGAGATGGAAAAGTAAGGGCCTGCGAGGTTGTTACAAGCAACAAGACCAGTCTACGACGACCGATTCAGCTATTATTTCCACTGGAAGTTACTGCGGCCCGGGAGGATGTAGAAAATCCAGCAGCATAAGCTGAAACGCATTTATTATTTAATTGTAGTTGCCTTGTTTCAAGTTTAATAGTAACAGTTGTACGTAAATGAAAATAAATAACGAGCTTAACGTTTCATTTCAAAGTTATTTCATAGGCCCCATCTAGGAATACTGCAGAACAGATTCGATTTTCTTCCAGTGCGCATTCTATTACATCCGTAATACGGTGCACCTGATCTATTGCTGAATGTTTTGGTCTGAAGCCAAATTGATAGTTTGGTATCAAGTTATCATTTTCTATAAGTGGTTTGATTCTTTTGAGAAGCAGTTTTTCGAATAATTTCGACACAATTGGCAACAGGGAGATAGGCCTGTAGAACTTAACATCGTTAGGCGGCTTACCTGGTTTAGGTAGCATAATCACTTCTGCAACCTTCCAGCTGGCAGGAACATATTGGAGACTTGGGGCTGCGTTGAAGAGGTAAGTGAGCATGACTATGCCTTTTCCAGGCAGCTGCTTCAAGATTTCTCCAGTGATCAAGTCGTATCCTGGCGCTTTCTTTGAATTTAGGTATATTCGTATTTCCTTAGCTACCTCATTTGGAGTGACAGGGGTGATAATTTTTGTACTTAGATTAACAAAAGTGGTCAGAGTATTATTAGCTTGTGTTTCGTTAGGTGTGAAGATGTCTGCCAAATGCTCGGCGAACAAGTCCGCTTTTTGTTTGTTGTTTTTGGCCCACGGGCCATTTTCTTTTTTAATTGGTGGTATTGATGATATAGGTCTTTTGATTTTCTTGGTAGCTCTCCAAAGGGAATAGTCATTTTCTTCATTCGCCGTTAGTTTTCCCAGGTACGAATTGATGGTGTCTTTTTTTAGCTTTTGTATCTCTTTTTTCAGTTGTTGTGTTTTACTATTAAGAATGGTTTTGTCTGAAGGATCTCGTGATTGTTGCCATTTTCTTCTAGCTCTTCTTTTTCCTTGATTATTTCTCTGATTTCTATTGGTAATTTTCACCTTTGGCTTTGTGCGTAATTTCCCTTGTGTTGTTATATGCTGCTGCCTGTATGAGCTTGGTTAAGTTTTCAGTTTCAGCTTCTAGTTCTTCGCTTGTTTTTAGGCTAACACGTAGATTGATATTTTTCTGTAGGTCCATTTTAAAACTTTCCCAGTCTGTAGTTTTATTCACTAGTGCTCGTCGAGTTTTCTTTTTTATTATCTTCTCGCTCAGAGTCATGATGACTGCTGAGTGATCAGATTCCAGGTCAAAGTTTTCATGGAGCTCCATGAAGTTGGGTGAAACTTTGCGTGATATGAAGAAATCCAGCATGTCTGGAATTTTATTGATGTCAGTTGTCCAGTACGTGGGCTTACCTGTGGAATGGAAATTGCATCCTGCTTCCCGAACAGCCTTTCTCAACTCGGTACCCTTGGTCGTGATTAATCGTGACCCCCGGTCAACATGTTTGGCATTTAAGTCACCACCTATCATGTATCTTTCTCCTGGATGTTGAAGAAGAGTTTTATAGTCGTGTTGTTTAAGATTATGCCTAGGTGGACAGTAGACCGCTCCTACTGTGAGCTTTTGTTTGGTGGACTTGATCCCTACTACGGTAAGTTGAATGTCAACACGTTGTAGGTGGCATTCTTCAAAGTGGTTAAAGAATTCCTTGATGACAATCGCACTTCCACCCTTTGCTTGGTTATCCGGATGGATTTTTGCAAAGTAATGTAACAAATACATTTTTTGTGGGTGGTCCAGTTCGTTTGTTAAGCAGTGTAGTTACGAAAATCCTCTGGATCATTGTCCCTTAGTTCTTTCATTAAGGGAAGATGGCTTAGTTCTTCTTTATAGTATAGTAGAGTACAGTATAGTATAGTCTTTATTTATACTTTTGCTATAAATTTATAAATATACTCATAATAAAAAATAAATAATACTAGAACAAATAGGCATACGAACAGACAATAGACAAATAATATCACAGATACATATTATTGGTCCTAGCAACTGACCAGGTACTCTCTCACAGACTAGAAACACTCAGATAGATATCAACAATGACCCGACCCTGCATCGAAACCTTTTAAAATTTAAGTTTTTGATACGAAGAGGCAACTTTCTATATAAAGTAATTTCTGCATAAGAAAGAGAGAGAGAGAGAGCTTTCAAATTTATTTGAATTGTATCTGGGAGTAGCTATTTCACTGTGATTTCGTATCAAGTAACTGTGACTAGCAGAGTTAGTACTATACAAATAAACATTCTTCTTTATATACAACAGACATTTAAAAACATACATGCATGGAAATGACATACGTTTGTTATTAATAAAAGTGCTCTTACACAATTCGTATTTTTTAAATTAAAAATCAATCTTAAAATCTTATTTTGTGCCATAAACACTCGGTTACTGTTTACCGAGTTTTTCCATAAGCCAACATTATAGGTTAAATAACGATAAACAAGATACTAATATACATTTACTACATGTACTGCACTAAGAACATTTCACAAGGTTGAGAATAGCAAAATAGGATTTGTTTATCTTATACAAATATTGTCAATTTGACTTTTCCAATTTAAACTCTCATCTAAAAGAGACCCAAATACTTAGTAGAGCTATTTTTTTTCTACTTGCATTAATTGTAGTACTTACCTTATATATTCATATCTTGCGATGCAGGTTTTTTCCTATTATAAAAAGTAATACAAACCTTTTTTCTTTAAGTCTAGAATTAAATTGTTAGACCTGCACCAATCTCTAAATTGATTGATAACAACAATATACTTTTGTTAAACATCCTCTTGGTCTGTCCTGCAACCGCCGCAGCAGTGTCATCAACATATGTCACAATGCAGTCAGCCTCCAAAAATTGAGGCAGCTCATTAACAAACAGCACACACAGTAGCGGTCCCAACACATACCCTTGAGGGACCCCTCTGTTTATGTCATATAAAGATGAACTATCTGTTTTTACTCTAACACATATTTTCTTTCTTTTAAATACGGCATTGTCCAAGCAAGCGGTTGGCCCCTTATTCCCAAAATATGAGATTATTTTTCATAAATGAAAAGTCAATACAATCGATTGCACGAGACAGATCAAAAAAGACCACTGCCACCTCCTCACCCTCATCAACCTTACTAGAAACAAAGCCCATGAGACGACTGGCAGCAGCCTCCGTTGACCTGCCCTCCATGTTAAGCAAATAATTTTTTCACCCATTTAGAACGTCGCTTTCGTGTACTGCTCTGTTCCAAATTTAGGTAAATTAAAGCACAACACAGAGCAAGCTTCTTTTTCTTTTTAAACATTTTATTTACTCTGCACCAACTAAGTATCGACTGTATGATCTACAAAAGGCTTAAAAAACGTGCAAATCCAATCGTGAACCGTTCGGGAAAGCAACAGACCATCCTTTCGGTTCGCTCTGGAAATATATCTGTAGTTTTCGTCCACTAACATACAGTTTAGCCTGGACGCATAAACTCTACTGATTGGCCCGCGGATTTTGTAACTGTGCATAGGTGCCGACCTAATGGGGGCCGCCAGGCCCAGGCCCCACATGAAATGATAGATGTGGGGCTCAGCCCCACATAACGGTCCAGTGTTTAAATTCAAAAGTTGCGCATTCCATTTCCGAGGAAGGGGAGGCCTTTCGGATTACCGACTTACGACGGCGATTGTTGCAAGTGCAGGTGCAAGTGCTTACGTGTTTTACTAGCAGTGTAGCAGCGAACTGTCTGACGCCAGACGCTGCGCTTCGTTAGCTGCGTGAGAGGTAGCAGGTAAATCATAACAACTAACAAGTCTTATTACTATTATTCATGTTCATGATCCGTGTGAAATAAAACCGTGTTTAAATTTTAGAAGAGAAACAGAAAACGCCAAAATGGACAAATTTATATTTGTGATCCCTAAAAAACCAGCACAGCCAGAGCCACACCCACAGTTATTCCCATTCAATTCTGATTCTCAACAGCAGCCTGGGCCGTCCGAGTCTAAATCTACATCTACGTCATCAACATCAAGGTCATCAAGTCAGCAAAATTCACTTCTTGAAGTAAAAAAGCGTGAGCGCATTTCAACCGAAATGACGCGAAAAGTATCGTTGAATCAAATATGAAAACGGAAAAATATTTTGTAAGGTGTATTGTGAAACAGTTAAGCAGATTGAACCCCGGCTATTGTCGGATTCTTCGTTCGATGTAAATTCTGCTCCATCGTTTGTCCATCAAAGTTTTAAAAATTGGAAAAATACATTAGAGGTTGAAAAAACACGAATGCAGTAAATTACACAGAAATTCAATTTTAGTTACTACATCTGTTCAGAAAGGTGTTATATTAGTGCATGTTTGTCTCAATCAAAATTAAGGGATATGAAAGATGCACTAGTTGCTCTTTTAACGATTTTGTCATTATTAACATATGTTTCAATTCAAAATGTAGCTATAAGAGGACACACGGATGAATGGAGTTATTTCACAAAATTATTGCAGCTTAGAGCTGATAATTCTGTGATTAAATCTTGGCTTAACAGATCCGGTTATAGATGGATAATTGGCTATCACATGATACAGGTAATGAAACACTAAGTCTTATGTATAACAATTTACAAAGAATTTTGATCAATTTAATTAAAGAATCTCAATATTTGCAATTATGGTAGATGAAACGTCTGATTGTTCAGTCAAGGAGCAAGTTTCAGTATGTTTCCGTATTGTAAATGGAACATTCGACACCAAGGAATATTTTATGGGTTTTTACGAAACTGCAAGAACAGATGCCAATTCATTATATGTATTAATTAAAGATATATTATCACGATTCTCCCTAACCGTTAGACAATATAGAGGTCAGTGCTACGATGAAGCCGCTAATGTAAGCGGGCATGTTAGTGGTCTGCAAGCTAGAATTTTAGCAGACGAATCTAGAGCATTGTTTGTACATTGTACCGCGCACAGGTTAAATTTAGTGGTACAGGACGCCCTAACCTCTATTTCTTGAGTAAGAGACTTTCTAGGCTGTGTGAAGAAGTAAATTAATTTTGATAGAAAATTTCCCAAAAGATTAGATTGTTTTCAAGATATTCAACAGGCCACTACAGATGAAAATTAAATACAAGAAACTCAAGACCCTTTTGTCCCACTCGCTGGTGGCTAAGAATTATTTCTTTGATTACCTTTACCTTGGAAAAGAATTACCAGAGTGCAATGAAGTTTCTTGAAGAGGTTCATAATGCAGATATAACAGAAAGCGGAGCAAAGGCCAATGGTTTCCTTAAAGCTTTATGTGAATTTGAACCAATGTTTCTATTTAAGATGTTAATACTGATTTTTGAGGAAGTAGACAATGTTAATAAGGTACTACAAAGCAAGTCACTAAATTAGCACTTCATTATAAACAAAATCCGTAACCTACAATCACTCCTGCAATTTAAAAGAGATACTTGTTTTGATGAGTTGTGGAATGATACCTTAAATAGAGCTAACGAGTTACAATTAAATGAACTCCCGTTTTCCAGGAAAGGTAAATTACCAGGAAGATTCGACAATGGGCCGTCAACCGCCCATCAGTTTGCAACCGTCAAAAGGAAATATAAACAATTATTTTACGAGATAATGGATCATACTTTGGCAAGTCTTAGAGAACGTTTCAACAACAAGATGATGGAATTTTTAATGGACATGGAAAATTTTGCATAGGTAAGTATGATGCTATAGACAAAATTGAGGCATTTTACAAGGACGATTTTGACTACATTCATCTGAAATTGCATTGGGATATGTTCGTTGATATAATCAAATAGCATATGTACATATAGTATAGGGAAGAAAGCAATAACTTAAACTTAAATGCTATTGCTGATTAGTTTATATCAAAGAATAGCCAAAGAAGAATTACATTTTTTATGGAGTACCTTTTTTGTTAGTTGGAGTTGTCTTTTGCCTATTTTATCTTTATATTTTATGAAGTAGAATTTGTTTTTGTTTTTACAGAGAAATATTTAAGTAGTTTGTATGTGTTTGTGAATAAATCTGTTTAGCATACCTATTTATATTCTTGTTATTAAATAGTATCTAAGTGCTGCTTGTCTATGTTTTTTAAATTTTATGCGTTATTTTTTATGTTTTCTGAAACTCAAACTAGATAAATCAGTGGCAAAGAAATAGTCAATTGGAAGCGTTAAAACTGTACTTGAACTCAAATTTTTTTAAATTTTCCGGGGGGGCGCCTCTGAACTCCCTTCTAGCTGGGGGTCACTCCGTACCCCTCCGACCCTCCGATGAGTATCCAATTCCCCACTTGGAATTTTACGAAGTCGGCGCCTATGAAACTGTGCGTTAGTGGACGACCATGATTTGGTGCGTTTTAACCACCTGCCTTGGTTCAAACAAGTAGATCGATCTTTGCGTGTGTGGCCAGCTATTAAGTACAGTCCGTTTAAGCAGTACATCTCAACCATGCTTGACGGTACTAAAAGACCTTTAAATACTACTCAGAACCAAGCTGCGTTATTAAGATTATCCAGGAATTTTTGTGGCGGGGAAAATTGTGTTGCCCCCTGTAAAAGCTTTGACTATTTGAAACTCAGGGGGGCATGGCCCCTTCCGCTCTCTGAATACACCCATGTTTGTACAATATTTTTATGATTCAGCGCTTCAAAAAATAATAACTGAGTACGTGTTTCTATAAATAGTTATTATAAACAACAAACTAATTATAAACGTTATCAAATTGATGCAAATACGAATATGCAAATATGCTGAAGTAACGCGCATGTGATTTCAGAATAAATTAATTTTAGCTATGTCACAATAGAATTGAAGGGTACCTACAGGGGTAAAAGGATGAATGTCACAAAAACTAGTTTTTGAGAAAAACGATTTTTAAAGTTTGGAGACCTACATCTTACTACTACAAATATTTAGAATTCCATTTATTTTCTATATATACAGGGTGTTTCATTAATAATTGGAAATATTTTAACTGTAGAATCCTGGGCTCAAAATATTAATATTTAACCCAAATCACTTAGATAAAATGTGGCTCGTTACTGAGATATAAGGTGTTCCATTTAAAAATTTAAAAATGATTTTTCCCCATTACTTTAAAACTATTTGACGTATCCGTATTATATTTAGCAGGAAGTTTAGACACTGTAAACCATGCTAAATTGTGTTAAATAAACGTTTCTGACTACTACCAGAGGCGTACCACAGGGGCAAGTGGGTGGTTGACCCTTCCCAAATTCTACGCCACTGGCGGAATTGCCATTTTAGCACAATTTTTCGACTCTCCAATACTTTCTGTGTAAATAACATACTCTTTCTTCGTCACGATAACGTCATTATTTTTCGAGATATTTAAATTTAAACAAAGCGGAACAGTTATTTTGATTTTAATGTGTATTAATTATGTTGGTGTTTTATGTCATAAGATTGCATTTATTACGCAAATGAAACTTTAATCCTTATTATCAAAAAAATATAATGTTATTTATTGAAATTTATTGAAACGAATACATGGATACATTTTTTTATGTTGAATGCATCTATGTATTAGTTTCAAGAAATTGTCAGGTCATTTTGGTATTTTAAATAGCCACCTAGGCTTTAGGGCAGCGTGCTCGTATGCTAAACCCTTTTAGTTCTTTATTTGGCTCCATCGCCTAATTCCAGAATCATGATTTCGCACATATTTGGCCCCAAACGCAGCATTTCTCGTCGGTTGGAGCTCCCCTCTGATGGCGCTGTGGCAGCCGAGCGTATCGCCCGCAAGAATTCCGAATCTTCTAGAAAGCACGCCGTTGAGGCGTGATACCATTGTTGCCGGCATTAATTTGTTTCATTTTATCGCCCCGCGATTGGCTTCCGAGGTTTAGTCACGTGGAGACGCGACCAAGGTGACCTGTGCCAGCGCTTCCCTCTGGGCATTCAGCCGAGAGCCGTCGATCATATAAGAGGTCGGATAGTGTGTGTGCGTTCGTGCGGCGCTTCCGCCCTTGGCGGGGGCGTCAGCCTTTTTCCCGTCGAGTGCTGCTTCCGCAAGTATGTGACAAACGGTTTCGCCTCTGGGCAGTTGACGGCAGCCCGTTGCAGAAAACGTTCGTGTGGTGGTTGTGAGTGTGAGTTTCGAATTGTCTTCGGCGTAGCGGGGGTGTTTTTTTTTGAGCCCAGTTCCTGCTTCCGTAAGTAAGGGATCGTGCCCCCTTCATCTCGACCTTCGAGGATCTGTCCCGCAGAACGAAAGTGGCCCATTTTTCGTCGTCCCGTTGTACGCGTCCTGACGCGTCTCACGTCGCCATTATGGCGGATGTGCACTCATCCCTATAGCCGTCGAACATCGAAGGTACCTGCCACCTAAGACTGCAGCCTGTCGCAACTCAACTGTACCAGGCGCCCCAACCACCTACATATTAAGGTATGTGTCTTTAAACTGATTATCGCTGTGAACGCGAACGAGCCGTCACATCTCTTGTGCCTACAGGCACTGTCGTCATATCTGTCCATGTTGCGAGTGCTAATTTGTTCTTTGCTGTTCGCTGCATAAGGCGTCGCGCCAGCATATTTGTGCATTCATTCAGAATTACAGACTGTCCATGTTGCGAGTGCTAATTTGTTCATTACTGTTCAACATCTGTCGCTAGGTTTAGAGCGCGCGCCAGCTGGTGTTCTTAGTTATAATCTAGTTATAGATATAGGGCGACGCACTCTGCTGCCCCATTGTAACCCGTTAGTCAATACATGATTTGTTAGCTAAGGGAACTATTGTTTTGTTTCGACTTGTGCATGTTCTGTTTCAGATAAGCGCCCCCTTCATTGTACTGATTATTGTGCCACGGAACGAGGGAGCTTTGAGCGTACAGGTGGGTGAGACAGCTGCGTAGTCGCGGTCGGATTGACACCTAATTACAATCCTTGCATAAGGCAATCCCGAAATTGTTATTTGACCTTGCAATTCTTGAGTAATCCTATCGGCGGAGTATTTTGCGTGCTTCGCTCCCGTCTAACCGTCCAGGCCCGGTTAGTCGGGTTAAGACAGGCTTGGTGGCACCCTCATGATTTCGACATACCCTATATATATATTATGCCGCAACACGCTTGCCCAGAACGTATCGTGTGACTCACGCCCGACTCCCTGAGCGTTCCAGCCGTGGCCTATTAGCCTATTTCGAACCGATTTCAGGGCAAGTGTGCCAGTTTTTTAGGACTGATTCCGTGGTGCGATGCTCACCTTGGGTGGGTGTCGTAAAGTTCTTTTAATACCGTAACAAAATTTCAATAAATAACATTATATTTTTTTGTTAATACGGATTAAAGTTTCATTTGCGTAATAAATGCAATCTTATGACATAAAACACCAACATAATTAATACACATTAAAATCAAAATAACTGTTCAGCTTTATGTTTAACTTTAAATATCTCGAAAAATAATGACGTTATCGTGACGAAGGAAGAGTATGTTATTTACATAGAAAGTATTGGAGAATCGAAAAATGGTGTTAAAATGGCAATTCCGCCAGTGGCGTAGAATTTGGGAAGGGTCAACCACCCACTTGCCCCTGTGGTGCGCCTCTGGTAGTAGCCAGAAACGTTTATTTAACATAATTTAGCATGGTTTACAGTGTCTAAACTTCCTGCCAAATATGATACGGATACGTCAAATAGTTTTAAAGTAATGGGGAAAAATCATTTTTAAATTTTTAAATAAAACACCCTATATCTCAGTAACAAGCCACATTTTATCTAAGTGATTTGGATTAAATATTAATATTTTAAGACCAGAATTCTACAGTTAAAATATTTCCAATTATTAATGAAACACCCTGTATATGTGTGTGTATGTTTGTTCTTTTTGTGTATAACGACTATACCAATTTGACTGCCATAGGCGTAGGAAAAAATAATTTACCAGGGGGTAACACAAAGTAATCAAGTGACAAATGCATAAAATTGAGAACACAGTACTAATTTAGAAATGTATCGAAGTGTAGTAGTAAATAATAATAATATTAATATTAATAATAACAATAATAATAATAACAATAATAATAACAATAATAAAACATGTAACATGGTCCGGTCTTTTCTACATAACACTCAATAGCGCTTCTTTTCTAATTTGGAACTAGGTCATTGGAAAAGAAAAGTTTAGCATTAACTGATGAGAAAATAAGAAGAAATAATAATAATAATAATAATAATAATAATAATATAATACAAAAAACGTAAAAACGGGTAAAAAAGTTCGTTCAAAGAATGAATCGGGTATTTTTGTCAGAACCAAATTTATTACATTAATATTATAATAACATCATACCTTAAATTAAACATCATCACCATAAGCTGAATTTTCAAAATAACTATTTGCACTGGGATCATCGCAAAATCTTTTCAAGTGTTGGAGATTTTGGTACTTTATTAAAGGTATAGGAAGTCGTTCGTGGTATTTCAGATTAGGTAACTCAAATTGACCATCAGGTAGTACCTCAAGATTTCGTTGTGTTTTTGGTTTAGGTGGTATTACCACAGAAGTAGTGCAGGATCCGTTATAAGATTCTAGGTACTCAATCATCCAAGGCATTTCTTCCAATATTATAAGTTCTTTGACTGGTCTGCTCTCAAATGGACACTTTTTATAAAAGTATTTTGTAAGGTGATCTGTCCAAGACTTTGTAGTCTTAGTATTTTTGAAACGTCTCTCATTCGCCCATAGGAGGCCCTTTTCTTAGAAGTTAAAGAAAATTTTCTCCCCTACTTGGCACTCATTGCGAATAATCGAAATAAAAATACCTTATTGAATTCCAATCACTACAAGACTAAACTGTTAAGTTTAGGTACTCACCTTTCTCACTGTTGTGGTAGAAGTAACTAGATCAACACTTAAGGACCGTAATTTTATGTTATGTTATCAAATTAATTAATTTAATAACTACACAAATATCACGCGGCTGTTCTACTGACGGTCGATATCGGTAGACTAAAAGAAAAAACCCAAGTTCTGTACCAAACATGTGCGCTCCAGTGGACATTCATCTTTGTTCACCACAACGCAGGGACATTCATTTTTTTCCCCTGTACAGTAGAATTTAAATTCGCTGTAACTTGCGACCCTCATTGTTTTTATCTGGTTCGAATACTCGGTTAGATTCTAACGTATTTTTGTTATGAATTCTCATCTTTCTCTCAAAATGGCCTTCTTTGGACGTTCATCTTTTTTCCCCTGTACCCTTCAATTAGAAGCAAAAAAGTAAACGTCCTCGGGAATTACAATTATTAAGAAAAATTGCCTTAGTTCAACACTTAACCAATACATGTATTACATTCAACGTTTAAGAACTATCTTACCTAAAGGCTGTTCGTAAGTGGTTGCAATAACCATTAAAATACAGAAACATTTTAACACAACCATGATTGCACACTTAAGAACCAACACTGAACAAAATAACAGCTAAAAACATGTTAGGGAACGTCATTCGAAGTACCCACTCCTCACTTTACACATAGCAATGTCCAAGGTTACAAGTGTATGACGATGTTATCTCATCGCGCAACAAAAAACATGTAGGTTAACTACATGTAGAATGACAAAGATTCACTTTTGTGGATCGTATAGATAACATTTAAAATATATCTCCATTTTCTTGCTTCTCAGTTAATAATAATAAAATGCTAGTTTTATTTTTTGCATTCCTTCGGTTATGGAAAATGAAAAATGGTTAGCAACAGTATGAATAGATGCAGTATTGTTTTCTCTACAAAAAATGTATTTACACTTTAGCTCTAAAATAATTAGGGGAGCCAATAATTGGACATTAAGAATTTAACACGAGATGAAAAAAAAATTGACCGGAAGTCGACCTCGGAAAAAAAATCCGATTTCCGGTTTCTATATATTTTTGGAATCTACTCTTCAAGCTGAGTCGAATGATATATATCTCGTCCTCCTAAAATATATCTTCATTTTCTTGCTTCTCAGTTTTTAACAATTTAAATTTTGTCTAGCAAATTACAGAAAATCGTTTTTATACTTTTTTTTCTCGATAACGGTTGCAGATACGAAAAAACTGCAAGAGAACAAAAAGATTCTAAACAAAACAGAAAACTCAATTTGTATTTTAGAATCTAACAGCGGCGCACCGCAAAAAAGTTCAGGGGGAGAAAAGGAAGCATGACCCCTGAAAAAATATCTCCCTGTAGATTCTCACAACCATTTAATATGCTCAATGATGTAAGCCCTGCAGCGTAACCTGTATTCCAAATTTGAGTTAAATATCTCAAAAACTGCAGGAGCTATAAAGGAAAAAGTTAAAAGTTAAAAAAAATTGACCGGAAGTCGACCTCGGAAAAGAAATCCGATTTCCGGTTTCTATATATTTTTGGAATCTACTCTTCAAGCTGAGTCGAATGATATATATCTCGTCCTCCTAAAATATATCTCCATTTTCTTGCTTCTCAGGTAATAATAACAAGTTAATAAATTCACTTTCTTGAGCATGTCGCTCGCAAGTGGAAAACCTACAGCTGCTGAGTTAGAAACAACAGTTTCTGCTTTTTGGGGTATATCGAATTTGATATTCCGTGTGAATGGCCTTTTGCAAAGATTACTTGGCGATTTCTTTAAAACATAAATTAAAGTTGATATATTTCTATCTTTTATCTGTAATTTTTATAAGAGTAAAGTATACATTTTATAGGAGCTGTCATTTTGAGGTTTTGAAGGTATAAAAAATAGAAATAATATTTATTTTGGCAAATAAAGATTTTCAATCGAAAGAAATCCGAGAATTAACACATATTGACAAACTCAAATAAATAGTTAATATGAAAGTAATAACCTAATTTCTTCAAAAATAACATTTATAGTCAATTTTTAATGGTGTTTAAAATCAGACAAAAAATTAAGAAATTTAGTTATTTGTAAAAATTTAGTAGACTGTGGACTTTGTATGGAAACCCACAGCAATGTTAAATTAAGAACGTGGTATCTAGTAACAGCAAATACATTTAAGAATATTGTAACTTGATTATTTTTTTATGTTTAGTAGGTAATTTCCTTTTGCCTCTTCTCTTCTTATGTTGCACATTTTCACAAGAAACTGTTTTGAGCTCTTAATTATCGAAATGAGCAAATATATTAGGCATATATTTCGATGTAAGTAATATTTTTCTTTCACTTTTGGCACAGTTATTATTTATATATGCTGCTAGGCGATGACAAAGTTTGGATTTTTTAACTTTTAAAAGTGCTCCTATTATTTAAAAAATAATTGAACGTTAACTTACTACAAATAAACCTATAAGTAAATAAGTAGTTGGCAGATTTTAGTAAAATTTAGATATTTTCATATATCAAATTTTACTTCGTATATTAAATAGCTCTTAATAAAGTACCAATAATAATAATAATAATATAATGTGTCCCATTATACCCTTTCGGAACGTAGGGTGTTCGTAAATTGTTTCCACTGCTGTCTGTCTTGGGCTATACCGGGTGACAATGAGACCAGGTTTATGCCTCTATTTCCTTTACTTATTAACGAATTTGGTTGAAATTGGCTACAAGGATACTAGACATAATTTCGGATTGAGATATAATTATAATCAAAATGGTCGACTTCCTGTTTCCCCGGAAATAACACTAACTCTGATATTTTAAATGGGTCACTCTATATATTTTATTAAATTACATACGATAGTCTTGCTGAATTTGCTTAGGAATTACACAAAAATATTAAGAAATTAATTAATTATTTTTTTCTATAGCACATGTTAAAGTGTGCTTTTATCAACTCAAAACAAAAGGTCAAGTTTTACTTTAACAGCAAGGGTAGATAAAGTTAACATCAAGGATAGATAAATTAATTTAATTTTCTAAGTTTTGTTTAAATTAAATATGACAGCTTCGTATTATCGTAGCAACCCAATCTAGCTACTGACATTTTGAAATGTGATTGACTGTCATTATTTTCTTTTAAAATTGTTAAAGTTCTTGCTATAGAAAAAAATATTGTATTATACACGACGATAAAGCTATTTCTATCCACTCTTGAATCATTAACGTCTCGACTTCGTCTCGACGTTAAACGATTCACTCGTGGATAAAATTTAACTTTATCGTCTTGTATAATAAATTACTATTTTTATTTTAGATAAAGATAAAGTAGTACATGATGCATATCGTTAAATTGGTAATTAAATTTTCTATTTAATGGCAAGATGGTCCTTAGTAGGTGTCATTTAAAAACTTCTGGTGTGATACACGCACACAACTTCCTTTTACAGTGATCTTATATTTAGCTAAACATTTGATTTTTCTTACTTTTTAAGTATTTGTCAAAAATTTTCAAAAATTACAAATTCTACAAAAACCGTACAAAATAGGGCGTTACTTAAAGAGACAAATTTTTTCTAAAATCTTAAGCTGAATTTAAAAATGTAATAATATACCGGGTGTTCTATTTAAACTAGGAGTTTGGTATCGTTTATTTTCTTTACTAAAGTTGAATGGTATCTTGGCTGTGAGTAAATGATGGTCTGACCCTATATTCGTCCCTCTTCTGTTGCATTTGCCTAGTAGTATTTTGCTGCCTTTTTGAGCTATGCATATATGTTCGATCTGTTTTTGCGTTTTTCCGTCTGATGAAACTCATACTTTGTGACAACTTTTGTGGGTAACCAGCGTTCCTCCTTTTTTTTTACTTCCCTCGTCTGAAAGGCGAAGGAAGTATTGTAATCGCGAAAAAATCACCTTCCGAAATATCTCCAGATCTTCACGTTTCATGGTCCCTAGATGACGAAAAAGAGGTTTTCTCAATTCCGTCCCTCTGTCTGTCTGTCTGTTGGCGGTATAACTCAAAAAATATTTGTCGGAAAAAGACGATATTTTGTATACACATTGTATATATAGCTGGAATGATACCGGTACAATTTCATACAAATATATACAGGGTGAGCACCTTAAAAAAGTAAAATTTTGTTTATTTTTTATTCAACTTAGTAATAGATACAAGAAGTAATTTGTACATAGTGCAGGCTTTATTTTTACCAAAAATGAGAGCGAATAGATACAGAATAAATTTTTTACAGTACAAAAACGAGGCACAAATTAGCGCCTTACTAAATATAGCTGCGACAGAGAAATTGGAAAGGCCGGTCCTCCGTGACTCAGATAGAAATTACGCGTTTCCTTAGGATATCGCACTAAACGTTGGGGTTGCACATGCGGTCCGCCTGCTGTTCGAATTCGGCCACCGGCAACGTTTTTTTTATTTGAAAATGTATTTAATTTATTAGAAACGTGAAGATATTTTTACTCCTAATTTAATGTGATTTTTAAAATTATTTATTGTCTCAATGTCGAAGTTCTGGGTAAAGCTTTTACAGATTTTTAGTTCCACGTAATTCCAAACAAATCCTTAATATTGAAAAAAAAGGTAACGTGGAGGAGACGTGGAAAAACTAAAGGACAACATAATTAAAGCGACCGAAGAAGCTTTAGGAAAAATACAAATAAAAACAACATCAACAACCAGAAATAAAACACCTTGGTTTACTCCAGAGGTAAAAAAAATATCTGCACAAAAAGCAAGCATTTATACAACACAAGACAAACAAAAGCCCAAAAGATCGTGAAAACTACATACGAGGAACAAACTTGGGTTATGCAAAAATAAAACAAATAAAGGAACACTATTGGGAGAGCTTCACAAAGAATATGGAACGGGAGCTATATGGCACGCAGAAAAAGGTTTGGAAAATGCTCAGAAACAAGAAAGCTGAAGTAAATGAAACAATAAAGATTAATAAAATTTAAACCGAGCAATGGAAGAAGCACTTCGGACAACTGTATTAAAATCAGCATGAAAAAAATATAATACTAGACAGGGAAGAGGAAAATGTAACTATAACCAAAGAAGAAATCAGGAGGTTTTTAAAAACACTAAACAACAGGAAAACGCCAGGTATGGATGAAATCAGAAATGAATACTTAAAATACGGAGGAGAAAACATAATTAAAAAGCTAGAAAAACTATTCAATCTTATATTAAAGTCTGGGAACATACCGCAATAATGGAAACTCAGTGGAACAATACCAATATTTAAGAAAGGGGACAAAACCGATTCTGATAACTATCGTGGCATCACTCTGTTAAACTCGACCCATAAGCTGTTGTCGAAAATCATTCTAGAAAAACTGCAACAATATATACACATAAATGAAGAGTAACACCGATTCAGATCAAACCGGTCAATTACTGACACAATATTTATAGTACGACGGATAGTCGAAAAGACGATTGAATATAATGCCCCAGCTTTCTTATGTTTCGTTGATCTTACGAAGGTATTTGATAGCACAAGGCTATGTGACGTATTATTAACAGTAATATAACAAGGGCGAAACATACTTATCGATAATTTTGCACACGCCAAGCGTCGAGTGCTGGTTGCAATGAAAACTGTCCTGAGGGCTTGCCCGAGGGCAGTTTTCTAAGGACAACCAGCACGTTGACCCTTGGCACGGGCAAAATTCCATGTAAGTGTGTCGTTCGCGTTTATATTTTGAAGATTATTACACAAAACCCGTATACGAATTATGATTTGAAATTGATCTAATAATGCCAAAAAACTCAAATTGCTTGTTTCTTGCATTTCTACTTCTAATTATGACACCATCTACGGGGTCGATAGTTAGCACTGGAGAGCTTATCGGGCAATACGTTCGGGATTGATCGATTTTAAAAAAATGCATGGTTCTCATTGGATGATATCAGTCATGTGACAGTTGTGTGTAATAGTGAATATTAAGAAACTTTGAAGTACCCAGCAGAATTATTAAGATTATCCACGTTATGAATTTTCAAGTGAAAACAAAGATTAAAGTAGAAATTGAATATACACAAGAGACAAATTGTAACTCCGGCAAACGACAAGGTGACTCTATGAGTCCTGTCTGCTTCAGTTTAGTAATGGACGAATTAATCAGCAGCGTCAGAGATCTACCAGGATATCAAATGGATTTCCAGAATCATCAAATCATCATCAAATTTGTGAGCTATAGATACCATAATCTCTTAATGAAAAACCGAAGAAATTTTGCTGGGACCAAGATAGTTGTCAAGGGGGACCTAACGCAAAAAAGGTATGCCCTCATCAAGTATGCATCTGAGAGGTTTGGGCTCAAAAATGTGTGATCTGTGGATGATGTGATTAAAGTGAAATCCGGGAACAAAATCGTTTCTGTAACAAATAAAGACGCCTGTAACGCCATCGCAGTTGATTAAAGCAAAAACTTGCATCGTCCGTTCTGAATTTGTTAATGTTTAGTTCATTAACGCAATGAAATTATTAATTAAATTTACGAATTAAAAGTTAATCTACTTGATATATTTTGGTTGAAAAATATAAATCTTTATTTCAATTTTTATTGCAACTTTCTAATAATTAAGTTAGAATTTTACTATATGATATTGTTTTTATCTTTATATGAGGGGTTTTGTACCTACATCAACGTGTGTAATATTATTAACTGTTGATTCACGTTGCCTACATATGCATGTATAGATTGTACGGGCACTTAATATTAAACTCAGCTGGTTTTATTTAAGAAATGTCTTTCACTGTTTGTGTGCGGGTGCAATTAGCAAAATATTAATCTTTACGTTGTTAAATTGAAGTTAATTTGTAATTTTCTGAATGCTTGGGTGATGTTTAACTTTTTATCCCATTTCCGTTTTCAATTTTTTCTTGCCAACTGCAGAAACTTACGAAGAAGTTGTGTTGCATAAATCCAAGTTACTTGAGTTGATTGCTAAAAAGCATTGTTGTATATATTATAATTTATTTTATGTGTACTGAATTTGAATTTGGACATGTAAATATTCAATCGTTGATTTGTAGCTTAACTGATTTAAGAGATCATGTAACCCTTAACGAGTATGATGTCTTCGCAGTCAGCGAGACGTGGTTAAAAGACGATATGTTAGATAACAATGTCGATATTATAGAATATAAAATAATTAGAAATGATCGTAAGCAAAGAAAAGGAAGGGGAGTAGCGTTCTATATCTTAAATTGTTTTGATGTTACTGTTATACCAACATCTGCATTAATCGAACAGCTGTGGATCAGGCTTAAAATCAATAAGAAACAATATATTTTTGGAGTAGTTTACAAGCCGCCTGATATGAATTACAATAATTTCTTAGAAGTACTTGATAATACTATTTCTGATTTAATAGAAGATTGTGATGAATTATATTGCACTGGTGATTTTAATATTGATTTGTTTGAGATAGACGACAGAAAAACTATAGCTTTGAATTTGTTACTTGAAAGTTATAATTTAAAACAGATTATTAATACGCCTACAGGAATTACTTCTACTACTGCTAAGCTTATAGATTGTATAGTAATGCCATCTAATAAACAAGTACTAGAGTGTGGCGCTTCTGTCTTTGACTCGACAGACCATGAACTTGCGTACTGTACTGTGCTGTTTGAAAGTATAACAAGGGGGTGTAAATATAAAGATATTCGATCATATAAACGCTTCAATGAGGCCGATTTTCTTGAAGATCTAGCGCATTTGCCTTTATCTGAGTTAATTGATATGAGCAGTGTTAATGACAAAGTTGATCATCTTACAAAACATATTAATAGTTTCTCTAACAAACACGCACCTTATACTTCTTGCCGTTTTACAAAAAAACCTGCTTTATGGATCACGCCTAACATTAAATTAATGATGAATCTCCGAAATAAAGCTCTAAAAAAATTTAAACATACTAAAAATCAGTTTCATTGAAATTAAAAAAAATAGTAATTTATTATACAAGACGATAAAGTTAAATTTTATCCACAAGTGAATCGTTTAACGTCGAGACGAAGTCGAGACGTTAATGATTCAAGAGTGGATAGAAATAACTTTATCGTCGTGTATAATACAATATTTTTTTCTATAGCAAGAACTTTAACAATTTCAAAAAAAAAATAATGACAGTCAATCACATTTCAAAATGTCAGTAGCTAGATTGGGTTGCTACGATAATACGAAGCTGTCATATTTAATTTAAACAAAACTTAGAAAATTAAATTAATTTATCTATCCTTGATGTTAACTTTATCTACCCTTGCTGTTAAAGTAAAACTTGACCTTTTGTTTTGAGTTGATAAAAGCACACTTTAACATGTGCTATAGAAAAAAAGCATTTTTTGAACATGAGTTACAAACTACAGATAGTAAAGTTCTTTGGCAAAAGCTCTCAAAATTTAGCATCCACTCTAAACCTAATGCAGAGATGCCGCCGTCGCTGAAAGATGCAGACAAATTAAATTATTTTTTTATCACTTTAGTACCTAATGTGATTAATGATACCCGCCCTACCGTAAACTTCTATAAACATAATAAATTATTAGATCACAATATTCTGTTTAATTTTAGCGCAGTTAACGAAGATCAGGTCTTAAAAATAATAAATACAATCAAAACCAATGCATCTGGTGTGGATGATGTCAACATTAATATGATTAAATTATGTCTGCCATATATTCTACCATATATTTGTCATATTATTAATTTTTGTTTAATTAATGGTGTATTCTCTAATTCTTGGAAACTAGCTTTAGTGACTCCTGTTCCGAAAATTAATAATCCTGAAGAATTTAAGCATTACCGTCTTATCAGTATTCTGCCAGTATTTTCAAAGATTTTAGAAAAAGTAATGGTATTGCAAATCACAACCTACTTAGAAAAATACAATATATTACCTGATACTCAATCAGGATTTCGTTCGGGGTATTGTTGTAGTTCTGCACTTTTGAATATTATATTTACGTTAGGTTAATGAAACGATACCGGTGATTTATGTTTACCTATGATAGGTTCAAATATCCAACCAGCAATTCCTTCATTCAACTCAACATTTAAAGAGAAAATATCAGCCAGAAAAATATTTTTGTTTAACAATGTGATATTAACAACATTTTTGTCAATGATACGTTAAAAATATTTATTGTTTAAAATAGTTAAAAAACACATGTAACGTTTCGCTAAACTACCGTTAGCTTCCTCAGACAAGTTTTTGATAAAATAGGACAATGTTGAAATAGTATGATTAACAATCTGGGAAAAGAAAAACACAATATCAACATACATATTTAAATAGGTAGGTGAAAGGTTACAATTTCCTCAAAAATTTTATTACCTGTTGTTCATTTTATTAATTTTTTTTAATAATAATTTTGTTGATGATAAAAAAGGGATTAATATGTAAATTTGGAAACTTCTCTTATTAAACAATATAAAACGTTTTAGAACAATTAAACATTGATTACTTTTAAGGTTTTAATAAATATCAATGATTATTACTTACGGGGGTATTATTTTCATCATTTTGGGTTGTGTAGGTTAAAGTCCTTGTGCTTGAAACAATTATCAATAGACTAGTGAGTCACCCGAACTACGTTTCGGTTCGCAAAATTAAGAGAGATTCATTAATATAAATTTAAAAAAAAAAGGATGCATCGGCGGGATCGAACCCGGGCCACCTGCGTGATAGGCAAGCACTCTACCGCAGGACCGCCCCTCTTGTTTGAATAATGCGCGCACCCGAGCTAATAGTAGACGGCGGTAGGCGCTCCGCTCTGCTGCCTAGAGGAGTTCATTAAATTACAACTTTTTCGCACTTTTTTTTGAAAATAAAAACCGGTCCAAGATCTAAGTCTAAAAATTAGCAAACTTTTAAGCCATTATACAACTTAATCGGTCCAGTATCTTCGGAGGAGATAGCGAACAAACATAGTTACACGCAAACATACAAAGAGAGCAACGATTTTATGTTATAAGATAATTTAATTTCAATTGAAGTTGGAACCTAGTAAATTAGTATTCGCACTTCTTTGACCTTATTTATTCAGTTGTGTCGGCAAAAGACTTGTTGTAATAAGTTATTATTTTATGACACATTCTAAAAAATAAATCCATTAGATTGAAGAGATTAATTAGAATTATTAATCTACCTTTAACTGCTTAATAATACATTGTGTTACATTTCACAGAAATGTTTAATTATAATTTGAGGGGTTTAATCGTTCATTTTATATGTGTAAAACATCAACCTGTCATAGTAAGTAGAGATTATTATATATTACTAGCGATCACCACTAACACTAACCTTTTTTTAATAAATTTTAACCAGAGGGTCACGGTTTCTCTAGAAGGATTTTGTGATAATGCAAATTGATGCGATGAATTATCTAAGTAGTTTGGTTATTTTCTATGTTAAGATAAAATCATTTATCATTACGTAGAATAGACGTCAGTATTTATTAACAATGTTCTCTGACAGCTTATGCAAACTGCACACGTTTACGGATTAACTTGGGTTTTTATTGGAGAATCTGGAATATTTAGTATAGTTAGGTAGAATATTTTTAAATATTTTGTGTTATACTATACCAATAGCTTTAATTTGTTCTGGTAAAAGTGAAAGCATAATCATACCGAGTTTTCCGATTGCTTTTCACCATTTATCAATTGTATTTCCCCACTTATCGAATGAGATTCACATTTGTCAAATGTATTTCATCTTTTATCAAACAAATTCCCTTTGTTTCAAAACAATTTCCATTTGTGTCAATTGAGTTTCCCTTCAACATCTGTCAAACATGGAACGTGCAAGAAGGCAAAACAGCAAGATAAGCAATGAGGTGCGTGGGTTAATTATTAGTAGCTTCAGCGTACTTATGCGAACGTTTTGTCCGTCCGTCCGTCCGTCCGTCTGTCTGGATCGCCTGTAACTTTCGAACGGCTACAGATATCGAAATTGTGAAAGGGGGCAAAGTTGTTGCTAAGGTCCCGAGCACCTTCATGCGCTATTTGGTTTTGGCGAAAGGTGCCGATTTTCCACTTTGCAAAATTTCCAAGCATTGTAGCACAGTGGCGGCTTGTCCACTTGGCGCCATCTACAGAACTTCGTGGTCACGTTTTGAACTACACATTCTGAAGCTACTCTTTAGATCTGTAGTTGAGCAGTTTATTAATTCACTGAATCATGGACTGTCTGCTTGTGCTGTGGGAAGACAGTTTAACATCAAACCGAACACAGTGAGAAAAGTGTATGCAAAACATATAAAAACTGGGCAGATAAAAAAACTATCAGCAGGTCATCGAAGGCAAATATTAACGGCTGCTAAAAAAACGTACTTGCTGTTGGATCGATCAAGATTGCACATTAACACTTCAAGTCGTACGACAAAAGACACTGAAGAAGTTTCACTATTCCATGAAACGAATAACTTACGTACCAGAAAGGAGAAATAAGCCAGATGTGACACAAAATCGATTTGAGTATACAGGGTTTTCCGATTGCTTTTCACCATTTATCAATTGTATTTCCCCAGTTATCGAATGAGATTCACATATGTCAAATGTATTTCACCTTTTATCAAACAAATTCCCTTTGTATCAAAACAATTTCCATTTGTGTCAATTGAGTTTCCCTTCAACATCTGTCAAACATGGAACGTGCAAGAAGGCAAAACAGCAAAATAAGCAATGAGGTGGCTTCTTTCTGCGGGTGCAACGGCGGCGGTGGCGACACGGCGACGGGGCGGCGGGCTGTGAGCAGCGGCGGCGGCAGCGTCGGCGGCAGTGCTGATCTCCTTGGCGGAGGCGGCGGCTGGCGGCTTCTTTCTGCGGGTGCAACGGCGGCGGTGGCGAAGGCGACGGGGCGGCGGGCTGTGAGCAGCGGCGGCGGCAGCGTCGGCGGCAGTGCTGATCTCCTTGGCGGAGGCGGCGGCTGGCGGCTTCCTTCTGCGGTTGCAGCGGCGGCGGTGGCGACTGGCGACGGGGCGGCGGGCTGAGAGCAGCGGCGGCGGCAACGTCGGCGGCAGTGCTGATCTCCTTGGCGGAGGCGGCGGTTGGCGGAAGTGGCTCGAGTTCCCAAATTTTTCCGAAGACGGCAGGCAGCAAAGTCCAATGCAGAGGATTGGCTCTAAGTCCACGTAGGTGATAGGCTCTGGAGAGAGCTGGCGCTGGTAGATCCTTGGAAGGCTGGAGCTGCTAGCTGGTCCTGGAAGGCTGGATGCTGTTGGCTGACTCTCCTGGGTTGAGGGATTTCCTTCTGCCAGCGTCTGACTATTTAAAGGAGCCAGTCCTTTGTCAAACGCGATCTCGCAGCTCATTGGTCGAAGTAGAAGGGATGTTTTGCCCGTTTTTGATGTATTTCGGATTATCGCGTTTAATTGAGCGGCGTGATCAATTATCGACTTGATTTGAGTCGCAATCAATAGTCGTTGAAATGTCGATTCTAACGACACCCAATTTGCTAGATTTTGGTAAAGATTAATTGAACTTGGAATTTTTTTAATTCCGTGTTCGGTGTAAAACTTACTTAAGCATTACTCTTATTGCGTATGTTAAGAAGTTATTTTGCTTCGATTGGTTGCGCGCTAATTTTACATGAATTTTGAGACTATTCACGCCTTCCTGGGCCGCTTCCTTTCGCTAATTATAATTTAATGTGTAATATTTAGCCGGATGTAAGCGGCTTTTTGTCCTGATTTAACCGTTAGAAAATACGTCTTCGCTGGGCCGCCGTGTACTTCGAAATTTCTGTAGCGTTTACTTGCAACAATCGCCCGCATTACGAGCGGTGGTATTTTTTTCTGGCTGATGGAAAAGTTATTTTTAATCGACCTGTATGTGTGCTAGAAACTTGGGCGTTGTTTTATCAGGTGGCTGCTACTTCCTCCTATCGGCAGGTATCCTTATGTGGGGTTTTGATTGGGCGCACTCTGTTTTAAGAGCGTTTTAGTGATTGAACTTGGATTATTAATTTGGTCGCACGTTCGGAGTTTCGTTCGCAGCGGCGCTGTTTTGTCGGTTTCCGGATTTTATTGAGGTTTGG